>JACXGJ010002717.1:0-62083 GCA_016801105.1 Esox niger | reverse complement strand
TGCAGGTAGGGAGGGATGATGTCATTAGGAAATACTAAAGGAAAAGAGGGATGAGGTCAATTGGAGATACTGCAGGTAGGGAGGGATGATGTCATTAGGAAATACTAAAGGAAAAGAGGGATGAGGTCAATTGGAGATACTGCAGGTAGGGAGGGATGATGTCATTAGGAAATACTAAAGGAAAAGAGGGATGAGGTCATTAGGAAATACTCCTTGTAAGGAGGGATGAGGTAATTAGGAAATACTCCTAGTAAGGAGGGATGAGGTCATTAGGAAATACTCCTAGTAAGGAGGGATGAGGTCATTAGGAAATACTCCTGGTTAGGAAGAATGAGGTCATTAGGACATACTCCTGGTAAAGAGGGATGAGGTCATTAGGAAATACTCCAGGTGCGGAGGGATGAGGTCATTAGGAAATACTCCTGGTAAGGAAGAATGAGGTCATTAGGAAATACTCCAGGTACGGAGGGATGAGATCATTAGGAAATACTCCTGGTAAGGAGGGATGAGGTCATTAGGAAATACTCCTGGAAAGGAGGGATGAGGTCATTAGGAAATACTCCAGGTAAGGAGGGATGAGGTCATTAGGAAATACTCCAGGTAAGGTGTGATGAGGTCATTAGGAAATACTCCAGGTAAGGAGTGATGAGGTCATTAGGAAATACTCCAGGTAAGGAGGGATGTGGACATAAGGAAATACAGCAGGTATGGAGGCATGAGGTCACTTCAAATGAATCTGCCCTTTGAGTACAAGCAGAGAGGAAACAATTAGCGGCATGAATGTTAAAGTTTACTGGGTCAGTTTTCTCAGGATGTGAGTGTGTGTTTGTGCACGTGTCTGTGTGTGCATTCGTGAATGTGCATAAACAATTCTGCTCACATGCAGAGGTACACACCAGCATGCACACGCAAACACACACAGGAAAACACACTTTCGTTTACAGTCTGCACAGAAGAATAATACATTAATTAATTTGTTCCTGCCACTTGGAGTTTCTTCAAATAGCTGGGGAGAATTGATGGAAGACAGATGTGAAGAGTGGTTTTGATTAGAGGAAGCTGAGCACGGCCACACAGTCAGACACACAGACAGACTGAGGGGCTCTGTCATATTGGGACCAGGCTTTACAGGAAGTGCCGTGTCCTTTACCCACAGGGCTCCACTGTCCCTGCACTTCCTGACTCAGTCGCAATCCTCTCATAAGGCCAAACAGCGGAGCAGAGAAACTGCATTGGCACCTGGATCAAAGAAGATGGTTACTGCAGCATTTACATTATTTCAGTGGTGGAATATGCTCCCAGCACGTGTATGTCTCATGGACATTAACTGACTTTGGCTTTGACGGAAAACTCATATATTTAGAGGGAAAACATGCAGCATCCATAGCCAAACATGGCCAATCCTGCAAATTCAGTTTAACACAACCAGGGTAAAAACACAAATAATCCTGCCTAATGCTTGCCGACTTGATTTTCTTCACGGATGTACTACCTTGACATCCTATAAACAGCACGGGTAAAAAGATCGGTGTCCGTTCAAATCCCTTGGGAACCGTATAAAGCTCTGGTTTCGTGGTTCTGACACTGTGTGTGAGTGTGTGAGTGTGTGTGTGTGTGTGTGTGTGTGTGTGTGTGTGTGTGTGTGTGAGAGACACCCTATTCTGGCAGGGCCACCCGATACCTTGTCTCAGCCAAGTTCCCATAAACCCCAGCCAGCCTCGACCATAGAGCGCAGGCACAATGTCCCTTATGAAGCCTGTGTAATCAGAGCTCTCTGCTTCTTGATGTGTTTATAGAAAACAGTCATTGTAAGGTTTCTGCTTTGTCAAGTTATTATGGATTCTTTACAGAAGGCCTCAGTGGCCCGCGGTCAGCTAGATCAGGGTAGTTGGGGCAAAGAGCTACGTTAGCCTGAAGTATGTTTGTAAACTGTTATAGGTCATTAAAAATGTTGGAAAACACTGGGGAAAAATGCATTACGAAATAAAGAGCCTCATAAGAAATCACAGAGCATGCTCTGTAATGTAGCTCTCCAACACAGCTAGCTAAATGGCAGAGAGAGAGAGAGAGACAGACAGAGAGAGAAAAAGGAGGGGACACAGAGGGCAAAGTGAGGACAGACATCTTTCATTAGTACCTGCCCCTATAATGAGTCTTCACCCAATTTACCCTCCCCCTGCCTCCCCTTCCTCTTCCTCCCGCCTTCCCGCCTTCCCTTTCCTCCCTGTACCCAACCTCACATCTTCCTCCCCCCAACCCCGTTTCTCCCTCCCAGGGATAATCCCCCTCTCCCTCCCTCTAACCCTCGCTCTCTCCGAGGGGCTTCTCACCTCTCTGACATTGATGAGTAGTGAGGCAGAAAGAAGAAAGGCCTGTTGACATTCAGGCCAGGCCTCGCCACACAAAGACCTGTACGCAGGGGGATCCGGGGAACGTTCCCCCGGGGAACGGAGAACGTTGCGGCCCATACACGCTTCACACACGGAGAAAAGGAGCTACCCAAACGGCCTGTTGCAAATTATTTGCCACCTGAAAGTCCCTACAACTGCCTGAATGTGTGTATCGGACTGAGCTGTGTGAACACGGCTGTAGTAAATTATGTGCTCATTAAAAATCTCTGACAGCAAGAGGTGACATGAATGTAGCTGCCTTAAATGTTTTACATAGTGTCTGAAGTTAGAAGACCTGGTGCCCATTAAGGCCGTTATAATAAATGATCGTTTTTCTGCCAGTTATGATTGCTTTTCGTAATGTGTGTGTTTCATGTCTGTGTAATTTGTAGATGATTTTATTGCTCAAACACAGGGCCAAAAGGAGATGTAGTTCTCAGTTTGATTCCTCTGTATGAATAAAGGTCAAATAAAATAACAATTCAAAGCTTGTTTTGAAAGGACCTGTGTGGCAGAATCCATTGTGATTTCTTGTGCGTTCTAGTAACCTATTTTCAGTTTGGGCATGAATAGGGCTCAGAGTACACCATTCCACATGTCCCTTGGCAACCACCACAGCCCTAAATCCCTCAATAAAGATCTGTCACGCGCTTACTGATGCTGTAACATACGCTGAAAGGCTTTTCAAAGCCTCGTCCATCTATCCAAACTGCGAGCACGTGGGGCTGTGCATATAACAAGGCCTTTTCACTGCGTGACCCTCGTTAAACCGGAGTCCCCCAAAAACCAGGTGCTCCGTGCCGGCTCTCTGCAGCATTTACGATCTGACTGCCTCCGTGCTTTTTAGTCCACCTCAATCCTCATCACGCAGTTAACCGGTTTTCGGTCGTGCCATTTCTGAAGTGTTTTTTTTGTAAGCAGTAGCCATGCTGAACATTGACCAATCATTCAATCCGGTTTGTCCTTCTTGTACCACTGCTTGTTCTCCTGTTTTCTCAGTCGTTCTGAACTTTCAAATCGCCCTTTCAAAAAACAGCCCCCACGTAAAAGCAGCATTTATTTCAGTATTGGTTATAGGAGCAATGTGGCAGTCACATACAGCAATGACACGCTGACACAACTCCTCTGCATCCAACGACCTGGGTTGCGCATCAAGAGTTTTCCTTATCGCCAGCTTCGCGTCAACTTAAGAGGACATGAGGTCTTGGCCCACACCTCCAGAGTACCAGGCTTGAAAGGCTCACTGCTGTCCCTGTCCAAAGTTCCCCTGATTGTGCTGCATATCAAGACGATACCTGACGATTCCAGCTGCCACTCTGCTGAACCCCCCCCCAGGGTTGTCTCTGTCCTTGACCGTCTGGTCATAGTTCTGACCTGGATTAGGTTTTATAGACTAATTTACTAATTGTTAATGAACTTGTACTCTTAAAATGTTCTCCCGCCACAGCCAAAAGAGGACTAGTCACCCCCCCCAAGCCTGGTTTCTCACTAGGTTTCTTCCTAAATTCCATCCCTTTTTAGGGAGTTTTTCCTAGCCAACGTGCCTCAACACTATAGTTGCTCACTCCTTGGCGTCTCAGGCTGGCTGTACGTGAAAGCACTTTGTGACAACTGCTGATGTAAAAAGGGCTTTATAAATACATGTGACTGATTGATTGATCAACATCTCTAATGTGTCCCGTTCGGAGGTACAGATGCATAAACAGGACAATGATAGAAACCCTGGGGAGAATCTGACAGGGGGAGGCAACTGAGTCCAGTGTCACGTCGGCTCTGGCATTGTGTCGTTGCACCCGTTGTTGTCGTATCAGACCTGCATCTTGTCATCCCATGACAAGATCTTGTTTCAGACGGAGGCAATGATACGGGACATGGTTTGTTTTGGGCATCGGTACAGAATACAAATAATGTTGAGACTATTCAAGGGAGCAAATGGGGTGAATGTGACTCCACGGCAGGCCCATACGTGTCCGTCTCCCACATCCTAAAACCAGAGAAAGTAATCTGCGATCTGCAGCAGTTACGGCAGCATGGATGGGGAGCTCTGCGAAACTCCTCTGGAACAAACCGATGGCCACCTGTCAGACGGGGGACGGAGCCGTCCAAGTTTCCGAGCTGGGGGGGGGTGGCTGCTGTGTGTGTGTGTGTGTGTGTGTGTGTGTGATGAATAGTCAGGCTGTGGGGAAAACAGAGGGTGCAGAGGGCCGGACTGACTTGGGGTGAGGTAAGTGAAGTAACAGATAAAGTACAGATGTAGATATATCTCTACCAACCCCAACATCTCTCTATCCCCCGGTCTTTCTCTTCTGGTCTCTCGCTTTTTCTCCTAACCTCTCTCTTTTGGCTTCTCTCCCTTGTTCCCCTGCCCCGCCCCTCTCATGGTAATAAACATCAGCGACTCTGTTTGCCAGCACATCTTCAAAAGCTCTATTGGCTTCAACAGCAAAACGGCTTAAACGTCGACCTGTTCCCTAGTTGTGTTCTAGTCAAAAGTGGTGCACAATATAGAGAATAGGGAGCCATTTGGGATGCTTTGTGTGCTTTTGTCAATGCAGTCTTTTGAACTGGGCCTGATCTGATCCGTCAGGCAGGGGTGTGAAGCGGCATATGCAAACTACTGTACGAGTTCATCAGTACCAAGTGGCAACCTACAGCATTCCCAATGCTACATAATGACCCTTTGGGCTCCAACTAAATGTAGTACACTACCGAGGGAATAGGGCACCATTGGTGGGAGCTGACTATTAACAGGTGGCAGAGCCCCAAAGAGGGTCAGATGACCGACTATATAAAGGACAACACAGGGACATGATACTGCTGAGTCAGGGACCCTGCTGACCCACTCACACATGAACAGCATAACTAAAGGGAAATCCTATATCTAAAGGGATATCCTATAGCTAAAGAGATATCCTATAGCTAAAGAGATATCCTATAGCTAAAGGGATATCATATAGCTAAAGGGATATCCTATAACTAAAGGCATAACTTATAACTAAAAGGATATCCTATAGATAAAGGGATATCCTATAGCTTAAGGGATATCCTATATGGAAAGGGATTCCCTCTATCTAAAGGGATATCCTATATCTAAAGGGCTATCCTATATCTAAAGGGATATCCTATATCTAAAGGGTTATCCTATATCTAAAGGGATATCTTATATCTAAAGGGATATCCTATATCTAAAGGGTTATCCTATATCTAAAGGGATATCTTATATCTAAAGGATATCCTATAGCTGAAGGGATATCCAGCATTATAGCAATCAATCACCCAGTCAGTCAGTATACTAGTACAGTATACTGTACTAGTGACCAGTGCCCAGGGGAGGTAACAAACTTACGCTAGAGACAGAAGCCAGGCCCTTGTTCTATTGGCCATTCTGGCACATGTTTATTTCCAGCATAGTGTTTAGATGGACATTTGTAAAATTGGACTGTAATTTAACTCCAGTGTTGTCAGCTGTATCATCAGAGCCACCAAGTACATAATCGGACAGGCCAGCAGGGAGGATCCTGAATACGGAGGTGTTAATTGCATGCCACTGGTGAACAGTGTTGTCTGGAAATACACAGCTTTATTTTCAGGTGTCATTTAAATGAAAATAATCCCTTCTTGGCACAGAGTCGGGCACTGAGAGTTAAGGCCCTGTTGTTCTCTCAGCTCACCCGTCTCTTTGGTGGACTGGAACAAATGCACAATCAACATGACTTAGCTGTTTTCTCACAACAGAGCCCAGGAAGGTTGGAGAGCAAAATTAAATAGTGGAGGGGACTGTAGATCAGACTCTCCACGGAAAACACATGTTACAGTGATCCCTCATACCGATATCACATACCATTTGCAAGAATTGAACAGAACAGTGATCTAAAATTGACTACATTAGACTAATTGGACTAGGGAACAACATTTCCGTGGGACAACTTGTCAACTTGCCTTTTATTTTCAGTAATGGAAAATGCCAGCAAAGAACCTTGAATACTTGTCCATGCTTCCAGAGCAGGATGTGAATTTCTATAATTCCATCAATACTTTGACCAGTCAGATGTCCAATGGGGAGAAGAACATTCTCAGATTCCCCAGTCTCTACCTCAATTATTTAATGACCTGACTTTTAGGAATGCATGCTGGTTCCTCCTACGGACAGTGCATAGGTCCGTTTTCAGGTGGTCTGTCGATACTGCATGCGCATTTCTGCAAGTCATGATGCGATGAGGTCATCCACGGGCATAACTGGAGCCATGAGTGGGGTGGAATGCAGACATACAGAGAGAGGCAGATACCCACGGTCAATTAGGAAGACGGACCGGGAACAGAAACACAGAGGCTGTTGGGGAATTTACACAATGGACTCGTAAGCTCAGTTGGAGTGTCTGGTGATACAGTTGTGTTCTACATAATTTATATATGAACACAACCGTATGTCTTTCTCTTTCAGTCAGATCCACGGCCGTTCCATCACACTTCTTTACTGGGCTTTGCTTTGCTGTAGTTACTTCAGTTCCTTCTCCATCTCCATCCCCACATGACCTCATTCACATAGACTCACTGGATATTTTCAGAAGCAGCCATCAGAAGCCCCCCTTCTTCTCCTTCCTCTCCTCTGTTTCTGCTTCTCCTTGCCTCGCCTTACCTCCTTCCCTGGCCTCTACCCTGACAAATGGACTGTGGAGGCCGGCCAGCGTGATGGTTCCGATGGACCTCGTTCCTCTCCTGACACTTCACAGGGCTGCAGTTGGAATACAGCTGAAGCGAGTGGCACCAAGCAGACAGGCAGCGAGTTACTAAATCACTGTGAGATCGGGGGCCACCCAGATACCGCCAGCCTGTCAGCTCCGTCTCCCAGGGACCAGAGTGTCGTCCTAAATGGCACACTTCTCCATGTGAAGTGCACACGCGCGGTCCAGGTTAAATATTGGTTGACTCTAGGGTTGTAGGCTGCACGTTCAGAACACACAATGTAATGGCGTCACAAGGAAGGTGGGTCGGACTGCTAACAGGACACACCGAAATGTAGATATAACATCCCAATGTCTGGCCACCATCCCACCACACTGTGGGGGAGAGAAAATTGTCATCGGTCTTCTGACTGTGGCACTTTGCAGCAAGGCGTTGTGTGGAGTGGCACCCCAGGTTTATTTGGCTTGGACCAGGGCGAGATAGTCTATCCAGACTAGGCTGAATGGACCAGAGCAGACACCCGCTGTAAAATGCGCCTACTGTCAGAGAGGAAGTCACTGGGGTAATGTTGGGCATGGAGCCGACAGGCCTCTATTATACCCTGACACACTCACACACTCACACGTGCACGGACAAACAATCACACAGACACTAGATTTATCGACACCACAGACACATTTTGTATGTAATAATGTCTAATAAGTGAACATAAGTACCAAGGCAGCTTGATATTATCAAGTTAGAAAAGAAGATAAGGAATATTTTGGAAAATGAAGAAGTGGTGAGCAATGGGCCTGAAGTCCGGCTTCACAGTATAAACACAGGCCAGAATAAACACACCGACTCCAAACTCATATATTAGAGTAGGGCAAAGACTGAGACCTAAATCCATCTCCTGGTGAACAGTACACATGACCTGTCCATTACTTAAATGCCAAATTAGAAGATAGTGCCTTTTCTCCCACAGTTCCCTGTCGTCTTTCTTTTGCAGGGTGTAAGTGGTGAGTGAACTGTTCCTTATTCCCTCAAACTGTAAATGCAATTTATTTTACCACAGGTTACTCCTGTCTCTCTCCCTCTCTCTCTCCTCTCCTACGCTTAACAGAGCCAAGCAGCCATTTCTTCTCCAGAGAGAGCAAATAAACACAGGACTGGGCGTGCATCCCAATTGGCACCCTATTCTTTGAATAGTGCACACATTTCTGCATGGGTTCTGGTCAGAAATAGTGAACTATGTAGGGAACTGAGTGTGGTTTAAGAGGAAGCCACCCTTTCTCCTATGGTGCTCATGTATTTATGAGTCTCAAAGCCTGACCACTGGGTCCAAGTGTTTTCCTTCCCAGAAGAACTTTAGGTTGAAAAATGGACATGCTTGGGAAATGAAACAACCACTATATCGTCAATGAAAGAGGCAGTACAAAAACACCAGCAAGAAAAAGAAAAGAAAGCTGGATGGGAAAAAGAGACTGGTTGGCAGACAACCGCAGAGCCTTTTTTCTGTGGGTAGACATACCTGGATTTCAGCAAACGTGTCCTTGTTATATAAATCCACTAAGAGATTTTGAGAAAAACACCATTGGGAACAAGTCATGCATCCTGATAGCATGTCACTGTCAGGTTGGGGAAGAACTGAGGGTAGAACACTCTAACTTTCCTTTGTGATAGCAGGGCAAGATTGAGTTCTGGCTCAGAGACCACTGAGGGCCTGACAGCTGGATGGATGTTGGCGAGAAAGAATGTAAAGTGTGCTCTTACCTTATTTAGCCAACGGCAATCATCAAATCAGAGAAACATGGAAAAAAACAGAAAGATAAAGAACAGATTAGGATCCGGAGTTATGCAAATAATGTCAACAAAGAATATCACTTTCATAACAATGAAGATAATGGTTTGTATGAAAAAGATGACTAATTACTATCACGATTCCCATATTATTTACTGCCCAGTCAGCGTGGCTACAAAAAAGACAATAAAGCTCATGTAAAGATCCTCATATAGACATGTAGATCCTCATTTAAATCAAGCCTAGTTAGGATTTGTATAACGAAATTACATTTTGATCACCATAATAACAGCTTTCATGGAAGAATTGTGGAATTATTGTGGAATTATAAGAGTCTCACTTCTAACGACACAATCAGCTCCAGATTTTCTCGTCCGAGCAGGAATACGCTACACCAGTAAAACTGCCAGATATGACGAGGAACAGAGCAGGCATTTTGGCCACCATGCTTCTGTCTCTTCTCACATCATAACAAACAACATGTCTGTCGCTGCTCAGACTTCACACGCTTTCCTTGACTGTATTATGTTATTATCTGGTCCACCTCAGGGGGTGAGGGGAGAAACGTTACGCTACTAATCACTAGGAGCTCCTTCAGAGCATTCTGTCATTCTCAGTCGGAACTAAGCTCTGTGAAGCAACGCGGATGGTGGGTCCAGCCACTAGAGTGCGTGTTTGTGTGTGTGTGTGTGTGTGTGTGTGTGTGTGTGTGTGTTTGTGTGTCTTCCAGGGCGATGGAGATAAGAGGTTTCTGGCATCATTTGAAAGGAAGCGATTGACAGAATGGGAGTTTGACCCTCCTACCTTACTGACAGGCAGGACAGAAGAGACATGTTACAGTAAACCAAACACCAGAAATAACTGAAATATTTAGATGACAGTTATAAAGACACCAAAAGAAAACCAAGAAAGAAAGATCAAACATGAGAACAAGACGAGACAATAAAAAAGGGCTTCTCTTGCCAACGGGGGAAAATATTTTACTGTTACCTTTGATCTTTCTGCATCCCCAATGCACTCTATTTCGTATGCAGCATACTACTTTCGGGCCCGTTTTACTTGAACGTATTACTGTCTAGGGAACAGGGTGTCATTTGGACCTGATTCATCGTCTGAAACCCATTCAAATCGAATAAAGAAATGGTTTATGATTATGTTACAGATGACCTGATACAAACCATCCCTTGAGTATAAGACAATTTCATTTGTTCCTGTCTTTACCTCCGTGGCCCCTAGGGGTCACTGTCTCAACAACCATCCAAGAAGACACAAAGAAGACAAAAGCAGAAGGTTGGACATTGGTCGATGTAAAAGGTTGGTCAAACCAAGCAATAACCTACTTCCCAGTAACTGTAATTTCTTCCATGTTCAGCTATTTAGTGTAGTTGAGAACAGGTTCGCATATGGAGCACAAACATTGAAACGAGGCCGTCTGACCCACTACAACATGTGAGCGGTTAATGGAAGCCTTGTTAATGTGTTAATGATAACCCTGTTCAGCGCTGCACTCCACTCTTGCCACTCTTACACTCAGCAGGGGGTCTGTAGTCAATCAGTAAGCTACTTTGTGTTTGGGTGTATATGTGTGTGTGAAGGACATTGGGAGTGTGTGTGTGTGTGTGTTTGTGTGTGTCCAGTAGCATTCTTAAGTCCAAGTCCATTGTTCAACTCATTAACAGTTGTAAAACAAACCATACTTGTTTAATTTGTTTTGACTTTCCCAATGAAATGGGCCCTCCCAAATGTCTGCTATTTTCCCAGGAAGGAGCACCTGACAAATCCTGATCAAGAGGTCACAATATCTAACAAGTGCATTTTTTTGTCACTAATTCGTTTAAGGAAGTGGATTAGGTACAGCCATCGAAATGTAAATATCCCCCACTCTCCCATCATGTCAAGTTCATAGGAATGGAAATATCTGTTCTAGTTTTGGCATTTCTATGGCTTCCAATGGCATTATGGCAAGTGGAAATCACCGATACCTGTTGCCTGGCTGACTGACACACACACTGACTGGTATACCTGACCCTCCGACAGACAAGCTTGGGTGCTGACAGCAGATCATACAACAGCCCAACAGCAGATCGACAGGCAGAGGCTAATCAATGTCAGTAGTGGTGCTATGAACATTGTATACAGGACAACAAAGAATGACCGATGCATGTATAGTACATATAAGCTGCTAGTGTAAAAGTTTGGTTGAACAAATGCGCTGTTTTTCAGCGCGCTGTCCAAGGGACAAAGTGCTCAGGAAACGCACCTGATTGAAAGGACCTGCCGTGGCTTGCTGAATTTGGGGCCCATAACGACATTTCAGGCAGCAGTGGGTCCTGCGCCATCACACCCTAACAAGCTGAGACACCTTTAGCCTCACACTTTGGTAACAGATTCTGTAGCCTTTGATGTTTCCACATTAAGGAACTCCACCCCCCCCCCGCTCAACCCAAACCCCCCCTCCAAACTTCCACCCGGGTCTGACCCCGTGCCATTCTGGCCATAAGCATTCAAGCACCTGGCTGTGTTTAAGCTCAATCGCAGCACTATGTCAAAACTCCGGAGTCCTGCTGCCTTCGAAGACGAAAGGGAAAGGGAGGGATTCGTGTCCCAAAAGCCACTGTATTGTTTTTATAGGCCCATATGGCTCAGGTCACAAGTAGTGCCTTTAACAGCAACTAACAGGAAATAGGGTGCCACTCGGGACTCCTCCTTAGACATCAACAGTACAGTCAGAAACTGTTAGAACGCTCAGCCGTAGAGCCCCTAAGAACAGGATGACACACGACGAACATGAGTGCCCTGCTTCGGTATGTGACGACTATTAACTACATGCCACAGTGGTGAACAGTGGGTTATGCAGGCCCACAGTCAGTGGGTTGTGCAGGCCCACAGTCAATGGGTTGTGCAGGCCCACAGTCAGTGGGTTGTGCAGGCCCACAGTCAATGGGTTATGCAGGCCCACAGTCAGTGGGTTGTGCAGGCCCACAGTCAGTGGGTTATGCAGGCCCACAGTCAGTGGGTTATGCACGCCCACAGTCAGTGGGTTGTGCAGGCCCACAGTCAGTGGGTTGTGCAGGCCCACAGTCAATGGGTTGTGCAGGCCCACAGTCAGTGGGTTGTGCAGGCCCACAATCAGTGGGTTGTGCATGCCCACAGTCAGTGGGTTATGCAGGCCCACAGTCAGTGGGTTATGCAGGCCCACAGTCAGTGGGTTGTGCAGGCCCACAGTCAGTGGGTTATGCAGGCCCACAGTCAGTGGGTTATGCAGGTGAACTAGGGAGTGCTGACCGAGGTTTTGAGAATTCACATTTGTTTCACAGTAATTCCCTAAACCTTGCCAGTCCTGCCGTAACAGTCCTGCCGTAACATTCCTGCCATAACAGACCTGCCGTAACAGCCCTGCCGTAACAGTCCTGCCGTAACAGCCCTGCCGTAACAGCCCTGCCGTAACAGTCCTGCCGTAACAGCCCTGCCGTAACAGTCCTGCCGTAACAGCCCTGCCCTAACAGACCTGAAAATAGGACTGTTATGGTTTCTCCAGTGTAGAACACCACGGCACCGATGAACAGGAGTCAACGTACTGTAGTCTTAACAGACAGGAAGGAGGTAGGGAGAGATTCCAGTAAATTCCACCACACCTGGTAATAGCTGAGTTGGTGTTTAACTACTTTAGAGAGGAGTAGAACTGGGGCACACTTTAATTCTCTGCCAGCTGCTAAATCAAAGGCATGATGCATGGAGTCATTTCACTGATTCAGAACGTATTTCATGGTCGGGTGCCATTTAAAAAACCTGTCATATGGGCGTAGCATGTCTCCTCAGGCTCCTTTCCTTTAGTATCATTGACCAGGTTGGTGTTGATCACAAGATAATTGGTTAGGAAATAGAACCTCACATTCAGACCAGTTTTGGACGCCATGGGCATTGTAACATATTAATTAAGTCCGGACCGTAGCTTCACAGCCAAAGTATGAGTCGGGTGCTTGAGTGATCGAGCCTGATCCAGTTCAGATAAGTCTGGAACTCAGAGTACTGTACTAGATGATGGCTGATAGACCCAGCTGGCTTCCATAAAGACCTCAAAGAAAGGGGACGTGCTCTTTTTAAAAGCCGTAACATTCAAACAGCGGACAGAATAACCTATATGTGCTCTAAATATTAGGCGATCAAAACAGGGTTAAGAGAAGCCGGCCAGAGTACACTCACTGCATCTAGAGCAATTGCGGGCCTACTAATGTCGTCCGCTGTTTTTGGACGGAGAACAATGGCAGGCTGTGAGAGAAAATGCTACCATTTGCATACTGTGGAGCTATGAAGAGGGTAGGAAGAAGCACACGCGACATCCCAAATGGCAGCCTAAGTCCGGTGTAGTGCACTACTATGGTTTAGAGCTATGTTGGAAAGTCGTGCACAATTTAGGTGATAGGGTGACATTTGTGATGTCTGAAAGAATGAGTAAAACAAACAGGGCAGCAGGCAGGGACAACAGCTTCCGGACAAAGGGAGACATGTTTGTTTACAATGTCAGACAAATGGTGCTGTGCTATTTCATGTGGATAATTCCAAATAAATTGCTGTGAAGTTCTTTTTATAAACAGATCCGGAAAAATGAAGAAGCCACTGAACCTTCCTCTTTCCTTTCCAAACAAGTCGAACAGGAAGGTTTCGAGTGAGGAACAGAAGAGTTAAAATGAAGACCCACTGCAAATTGAACGCTCCTGTTCCTCACTCAAAACTTTCCTTTTCAACTTCTTTTAGAAAGGAAAGAAAAAGGTGCAGTGGTCTCTTAATTTTCTCCTGAGCTGTATATTATATATTTGTTATAACAGGGTAGAATTGTAGACTCAAGTATGCGTATTCCTGTGGTGGATCAGGAAATCATACAAATCAAGGAGTCAGTCCTAATCCAAACCTCAGTAAGGTTTAGCACACTGTCAGACAGAATAAGAAAGTAATGTTCAGTACAAAATAGCCAAAATAGTTTTGTTTGAGCATGCAATCAAATGCCCAAAAATGTCCCTCTGTCTTCGTGGAGATGAGTAACCATGACTGCAGCAGTCACTCTGTGAGGCATGAAAACGTAACATGAATAATCAAGAGCCACTGATTGACAGTCTGTTGGCCTCGTAAGCACAGCACACAATAACTCTACTGATCACCAACGGACTGCCACACAACAACAAGCATCAGGTGGAGCTTTAACCTGCGTTTCAGGCACACTGCACAAGTGACTCTGCAAACAGTGATAGAAGAGCTAAACACCCCCGTCTTGATTGAATGGCTGCGTTCACGCCAGACTGCACCAAATACTTAGGATCAGTAATACAAAACGAAAAAACTCATTCCATTGTCTCTCATCTCGGAACATTTAGAGATTAACCAGATGCTTGATACGGTTTTCTGAAATCTACAATCTGTCTACATTGTGGACACACAAATAAGGAAAAGCATGAAAATATGCTGTTTTCCCCATGGAGGCCCGGAGGTTGCTATCACAAGGCTTCATCTTCCAACAGGAAACTTAGAGTCATACCAAATAGTACTGCAGCCTCCATGCTTAATCAGGAGGTGATTGTCTCCCTTAGAAAGACTACAGCCTATGGCCCTAAGGCACAACGAGACAGTTATTTGCTACCAATCCTGTCACTACTCCACATCGGACATGGTTAGGCAGGGAGGTTTGTGGAAAAACAACTTCGGGTAGGCCAGAGTTTACACCTGCATGTCCACTTGTTCCCTTACAGTACTTTACCTCTGACCGGAGCTAACCGGCCTCTGTTCAAACGCTCTGCGTTATACAGAGAATAGAGTGCCAATTGTGACACAAGCAGCATGGTTTTCCCCAGCATCTTTGTCACCAGATATTAAGAGGCTCTCCTGCTGGGTCTATTCTCAGGCTTAAGGACTGAAATGGTCAATGGACGTGTTTAGAGTGTTGAACAGCTCTCCATCTGTCATGTAGATGCAAAGTACCGGGTCAAATAAAGCCCAAAGAAGAAAGGCACTTAGAAGTTACATTCAAAAGGAGACCATTGGCCCAGATGGATACTGTATATAAGTTCATGAAGTGGTCCTTTGGAGTTCTAACAATTCCAAGCTTCTAGAATGATGATGTTTACAAAGGTCATCCGTTTTTAAAAGGGATCTGAAACCAGAGCAGTGTTTGGATGTAATGGATGTAACATAATCATTGGCATTCCTCGTGCTGCTAATTTCAACTTGGTTAGGAGACATGCTTCAGGGAACCAGTGGCAGGAGAATGCCATTCTAAATTTCGGAACCGACTATGCCACTATCTAGATATTAGATAAGCCAGTACAAAATGGCCAACAGTAATGCATTATAGAGAGAACAGGGTTCCATTTGGGACCTAGTTCAGCCGGCCCACAATCGAAAGGGTCGCCCACTCGAGATTTGAACCCGGGGCACCCACATGGAAAGCTGTTTCATCAACCACTACACCATAGAGCTGTACATTGGACAGCTGTCAGTATAGCCTCTGGTATCTACCATGAGCAAATCCTCTTTTGCCACTGGCCGATTCAACAGCTAATTGGCCATTTGTGAATGATATTGATACAGGTAAACTGACTAATGTGTTGTAAAGTTTACCTCCACCACAAATAGCGTCTATGAAATGTATGGTGTTTGCCACTGGCCGTTTCTACAGAGTTTTTGCCAGTAATAGGCTTTACCAGTATCTACCAACTTACTGGAATAGTCAAGAGCGAATGCTAGTGAGTCTGCCAAAGCTATATCATTGCATGGCATAAGAACATCTTTTTTTCTTTCATGGCATAACTACGTACTTTTTTCTTTCATTCATGATTGACATTGATACAATAACAATCAATGAAGGTGACGATAACTAACTTTTTCATAAAGTGAGAAGACGAGAAAATCGTGGAATGTACCAGAAAAAGCAATAGTGTATTGCGGGCCAGAAATAAATTTAATAAACGTTGTTGCTCTCAATAGATATGAACTTAGGTCTTCCGTGTGAGAGGCACTGTCTTTAAGTACTATGCCACGGCATCATACGTTTGAGTAGTAATAGACATTGTTGAGAATTGTTATTAAATATACCTCCATCATAGCGTCTATGGCTTTTGCTACTGGCCGTTTTAACAGATTATTAGCCAGTAATAGGCTAACTCGTATCTACTAACTTACTACTTGTAATAGTCATAAGAATTGAGCAATCGCTAACAAGACTGAAGATTAACTTTTCTATGACAGAGAAAGTCGCAATATAACCGTGTACAGTTTTTTTGTTAAGGCTTACTATTACGTAACTACTGTATGTTGTAGCCAGCAAATGTGTTGGTCTATCCTGACCCAAAACGCATGCATGGAAGCACGCATGCATGGAAGCGTACCTCGAAAATCCACCAGAAACAGTCGCAATATAACCATAAACTGTTTTATTTCAGACTTTGTATAATGTAGATACTGAAGATTTTAGCTAGCAAAGTTTTCATTTATACAGAATAATTCATAGTGCCTACTTTGCTTTGCCTGTGAGGAAATCTGAACACGGAACCCATTGTTTGCACGTCCGCTTTGCTAACCACTACGCTATTTAACAAGGGGTACTAAATCAGTCAGTCACTCACTAATTCACTCAGTAAATGACATTCGCTCTTCTTAGGCTCTGCTTACATGGTCTGACAAAAAGCTATTACAGTTCCAAAATGGAATTCAGTGCAGGTAACTTCCTCTGGAGGCCCAGTTAACAAAATCCAAAGTGCTGGCCCATTCTGGACCGCAAACCGTATGACATCAGGATGGTTTCTGACACATTCTGAATTACCACCTCGACAACAACATGCTAATGCTAACTGCTGACCATAACTTAAGCTTCCACCTTTCATCCTACTGTTAACACAGCTACCACATACAGCTGAACTGTGCCATATAGCTCTGCGCCCAGTGAAACTGGCGCTTATATAAATACCCAAGTAAATTCTGTCTACTCGTTGCCCACGTTAAAATGTGTACATCGGCATTCGGAGCTGAGTTTGAACACTTTGTGTTTGCATTGCGGAGCGGTAGCCTGTACTTAACATGTTGTTTTTAGCCAGCCTTAATGTCTTCCATGTCTGGGGCGATTTGTCCCTCCGCGCTGTGCTTTGCCACATCAGTAGGAAGGACTGGAAGATGCTAGCACAAAGGCGACCGCAGTGTGTGTGTGTGTGTGTGTGTGTGTGTGACAGTTAGCTGACATCCTGGTCAGTTCACAGGGTTTACTGGGTCAGGCTGTGTCCTTGGCTGTAATTAACCAAACGTTTAAATTGGTCTATCTTAATGTTTTTCTGTCAGACTGTAGTTAACCTACATTACCATGTTGGCCTATTTTTAAATTGAGTGGCAGATGAGACAAAACAATTCTGAAACCACAGAGAAATCATAACATAACTGGAATATGGAGTATTTCCCAGTCAAATATCACAATCTTCGTGAGGAAAGGGTGAACGACAGAGAGCAGTGAGGGATACAGGAAGATAGAGGAGTGGAGACAGAAGGGGAGACAAAAACAAAGTCGAAGACTGAGTGAGAAAGGAAGAAAGAATGACAAACAGATAGACAGAGAGAGAGAAAAGAAGAGCAACAGAGAATGGACGGACAGTGGGGTAAGGGGTGAGGACTAGGTCTGCCTGCCTGGCTGACATGATCCATATCGAGGTGTTTGACAGAGGGGTCAGGCCTGGGTCCTCCTGCTCCCTCTGTGTTTACCCTGGCTGCCAAGAGCCGAGCTGCTGCAGGTGACTGCTGGATCCCTCAAGCTTACATTACCCCATCCATCACTGCTCTGCTCTCTGTTTATGTCCCAAAAGGGGTTCGGGTCCACGGGACCAAATGGCGCTCTACTCCCTTCTGAGTGCCCTACCTAAATGTTTATTTCCCAAGAGGTCGGCGTGAGTTTTACACGGCACCGTCTCACCTCCGTGGTGCACTGGCTTCGACCAGGGCACAAATGGCTCTGAAGAAATGACTGCCCAAAACAGGTCGTTGCTGGGACTCAGCCACGTCCTTGATCCGCCCGCCTCTCCAGGATCTCATGTTGATAGCCGGCCTTTGACTGTGTCCCTGGCCTTGGCCTATCGCCCGGTGCGCTGACGCAACCGTGTAGTGTCAACAGTTATGTGAGTCATTCGTTATTGCATTGTGTTGTAGAGTGACTGGGAGGGCAGATCAGAGGAACTTCATTCAAACGATCCCCGACTTCTACCTTGATGCTTGTCGCAACGGTCCTTGTTGGATGCAGAAGCATTTCTCAGTGTTCACGACGGTGCTTGACACTGGTCAGGGGAGACATGACTAATTCAGGGGTACGGTAGAAAATACACCTGTAGGGTTCAACACGTTTGTAACCACAGGACTCTTAAAAAACACAAGGGGAGTTTCTCTCTGGTTCAACGGGCACTGAGATTTCCCAGAGATCCCTGTGACGCTTGTGTTTTTATTGTGATCCCAGCTACTGGGGCCACTGGGTCTAAAGCCTGGCAGCATGTGGCAGAGCAGAGCTGGTAGCCAAGTGTCTCCCACATTCTTCTCCCTTATTCCTCCACCACCTCCTCATCCCTCCAGCTCCTCTTCACATTCTTGTCCCTCAATCCCCTCCTCCTCCTACCTTACTCCTGTCCTTCACCTTAATAACCTCTTCCCTCACGCCTCCCCTCCACCTTAACCTTGCACACTGTTCCCTTGCTTTTTGGTCACTGGTGTCCTTGTCAGAGAGATAGCGCGATAGAGAAATGTACACCCCCTCAGAACTGCGACTTTGTTAAAAAAACGTTACTTCTTGTCTCCTTCAGCACAGACCAGGTGTGTCACTGTTTAGTCACTGGGTTTGGTGTGGTCCTAAGTAACACCCATACCAACTTTAAAACATACAGTTGCGCTCAAACGTTTTTTGGAAAGGACAACAAAGGTGCAGTGGTCTGTTAATAATTTCCGGAGTGATGTGTATTATTTTAAAAGAAAACACGAGTGAGCAGGCAAAACGCATGTCTTTTATTTCTTATGGGATTCACATTCAACTCTAGGGTCATTACAGAATGGCACAATCATAAAACAAAACATGGAAACAAACAAAAGAATTACTGACCCCTATTCAAAAGTCTGCATACCCTTAGATCGTAATACTGTGCATTGGCCCCTTTAGCAACAATGACAGCATGCAGTGTTTTGTCATAGTCTATGAGGCCCCGAATTGTTGCAGGTGGTTTAACTGCCCATTCGTCTTGGCAAAAATGCCTCCAGGTCATGGAGGGTCAACATGGCCTTGTGCTTAGGGTCACTGTCGTGCTGAAGTCCAAGAGCGTCCCATGCACAGCTTTCATGCAGAAGAATATAAATTGTCTGTCATTTGGCATCAGCTTAAACATCCATTTTTTTCTGCTTAAATTGAGTTCAATGAGTAAAAATGTAAGCTAAAATAAGCCAACGCATTATACATTATGGAATATATTTCCTTTTGTCACACGGCTTCAACAAAGACTTCCAGCAAATCAATGATATGTCCCAGTTTGTTGGCATATGACGAAATGCGGCTTATTTCCCTTAGTGAAATCCATTAATATTCACGAGGCTTGTCTCATACAGTAGCTGCGATTGTGGCGGCACAACGCCACGTTGTTTATTTTCCATGCTGCAGGTATCAGAACAAAAGACACAGAGATATTTTTGAGAAGTCGGTGTTCGGCTTAAGTAGAACAAGATAACGCCCGCTTGTTTAAGTTGGAGAGGCTGACGATGAGCCTTTCATTGACCAAAGCTGCTCTGATGTCGGTCATCTCCCATCTTACTCAGGGCCGGTCCAGCCCGGCTCAACGGGTGCAGAGTTAAACAGCACTCCTTTTCCATTTGGCCAGAGACACCGGTTTTCTTGTGCACATGGAGGCGTCCGTGACTTCAACACACCTTACGCTTGGCGCAGGAATGCGGAACTCAACAAACGTCCCTCAGAAGAAGAACGCTGTGCTGCGGTGACTCGCTAAGGATGATGTAGCCTGTGTGGCAAGGCATCCAACACACACATTACCAGAGCTTCCTATCACTACGGCAATTCAGACCAACACTGTTGCTCCACTAGGTACCGGTGAGGACCGACAACAGAAGAGCGGTGGCATATATCAACCGGCAAAGAGGCACAGTGCCCCCCTAAATGCTGATGGTGGCCCATCACATGTTTGGTACTGTGTACCAAATGGTGAAATGTTGGTGATTTTCTTTCTTCCTGAAAAAGGCAACTTAGTTGTATATCTGGTATTCAGGTATTGCTGGATTGTGTTAAATACCTGGTTCACTACATTAGGAGTTTTTATGGGAATTTGTACAATGGTAAATGAAAATATGTTTATGAATGCCTTGGATTGAAATAGAATATATTGTTATGTCATTTAAATCTGGCATTTGGGAATGTAACCGTTTATACCTGTATTTATATCGTTTTTCAGGGAGGGCAGAACTTCACACCACTTATGTAGAATCCCCCAATAGTTCAGTACTTTGACCAGGCCCTTGTTTACAGACCTGTTACATTTGGGTATTGGGGGCCATGAGGGACACAGGGCTTCGACTCTGTCCATATTTATTAGGCTCATACATTAAAGTGTCCTCACACAACCTCAATACTCAGAGAGAGAGAGACAGAGAGAGAGACAGAGAGAGAGAGAGAGAGAGACAAAAGGGGCTAAGAAAATGTTAATGTGGGATCAGAGTGCTAGCCCTGGGGTCTTTTCTCTGTCCTCAGGTCTCCACTGTAACATTCTACTAAACAGCTGTTTTCTTCATGTGAGTGGGAAAGGATAAAGGTCTATTATAGTCCTGCTGGCCCAGTGACTGTGAGACAGGACCATATGACTAGTCTGAGTCAGACCCATATTTATCACTTGTTGGCTCTTTGTTTTGAGTCGTCAAGGAGTGAAAACGTGAAACCGATATCAGCGAGACACGGGCACTTTGTATCACCGTGAAACGTAGCGGCAGCATTAGCGCTTCTCAATTCCGACTCTCTGGAGATTTGCTGTCTTCTCCCAGCCCTGTCAGTGTTGAGCAGCACACGTACCTCATGTTGACAGGTTGAGTGAAAGAAAAAAACACTGGAGAAAATAAAAGCATGATTCATTACAGAAGTGTGAGGGTTTAAGCAAGCACAACCATCCATTGATTACTTACACACATGTGCCATGTGGCTATGACATCACTCAGTCACTATGTAGACAAAAACCCTCCTTGCCAATTCTTCACTGCCTTTTTCACATTTTCTTTTCCTCCTTTTCCACCCCCTCGTTCCCACAGAGAGTGGCCGTTCACGATGAATTCTGTGGAGGGTGAACATTCCTCATAATATCCTTGAGAATCCATTAACCTGTGTTCCCGGACCAGCGTGTGTAACATGTGGATGGGTGAATAGTGTAGCATAACACAGCAGAAGGTTCCTAATTGCACCCTAATCCCTACATAGTGTGCTAAGTTTGACCAGATCTGGTATGGATGGAACAGGCTGACACACTCAGGATGTGTAAATCTATCACCCTGAGCAGCGGGGGAGTACTGTCTTGTCTGTCTGTCTGTCTCTCACTCGGGCCCTGGTTTGTAATGTAAGCAAACAAGCGGCTCCTCTGCGCTGGTCATGGTACCGCATTGAGTCTGGTAGACAGTCGAGGGAGCAGCAGGATTTTTGTAACACTGGAAGGACAAACGGGACAAACGTGAGTGGGTTTTCTCACTGAGGATTCAGTGACTGTCCAGTTTTGAGGCTCCTTTGGAGTTTGCAACAGGGGATAACTTTTTCTTGTTGCCCTTTTGGTAGTGTAGGGGCAGCGCTTGTCACAGTACGCTGGGCTCCTACCTGACATGGGCGCACTGTCGAGGGGTATCTTTGGAAAGCATCACAGTTTTCCCAACCCCCCCCTTTTAAAATCCTCAGTATCTATGCAGCAAAAGTCTTCTTGTTTGTTATGGTGCTTAGGCATGCTTCTCTTGCCGGTTGTCAAACTAGGCACTAGGTACTAGAATACATTCACCGTAGAGCCTCCATGTGGCTCGTTATTAGGGATAGTCTGCCAAATCAACAGAAGATTCAAATTGATATAGTTAGAAGAGGATTAGTCACCTCCTAGAGACCAGCTTCTCTCTTCGGGTATGTTTCATTTTAGGTTCCTGCCTATCTAGTTCCTCCTAACAATGACGTTCAACAACGTATTGCTTGCACTTCTAAATTTTAAGCTAGGTAAAAGTAATTTGTAGCAACGTCTGATGTTACAAATTACCCGTAGAGATGGAAAATATATAAAAAATAACATGATATCATAAAACATTTACCAAATATTTCCAGGCGTACTGTAGTAGATTGGTGATGTTACTTCCATGCAGTCAAGATTCTTAAACTAGGAGGATTTCCAGTAGGCTAATTATTATAACTAATAATCTCCCAGAAAATGCTGATACAGAAGGTAAGAGAAACCAAATGCCTGGAGTGAATATGGGCTGGATAAAAAATGATCTACCGTCTCCATTTCAAAAGTAGGAGGCCTGGGTTAGAACCGAAGTGTGAAGCTGGAGATGCATACGCTAAATTTAAGCACTAGTTTAAAAACAGTGCTACGCTGAGTTTACAGTACTGCCTTTACTGGTAGATTATTTGGATGAACACTTCTGTCATCTTGTTGGTTTGAGTACTGTTTGATATTATAAGGCAATATCAAGTGTTGGACATAGATGATTATGGGCAAGGAAGCATCCAAACATCACATGTTGTTATGAATAAAAATGTCGTAGCAAAAATTACACATTTTTATTTTAAGTATCACAAACTATTGTGAAGATGAAATATCTGTGTTAACAAAAATGTTAACGATGGAAAACCCTACAGTACCAAGAGCAATGTAAAGTCAATGCAACCAGAAGAAATTGTAGCATTAGATGGTATAAGGATCATCTGGTAGTGGTCATGTAGAATACATGCCCTTAGCACATTTTTGTGGGACATTTACTAGCAACACACCAATTAATCTATGGAACAACGAACGAACCAGTGACCAAAGAGAGCTACCCACACACTTGGTGCCTCCGAGCCTAAAACGAATACAACATATTGATTAAATAAATGAAGAACAACAATGACATTTGCCAGAATCACTACAGAAGAATTAATTACTGTGGTAAAGAGGTGAATGGAAAGCAGACCATGGGGATAGAAGGGCACCGTCGTCTCTACACAGTCAAAAATCTGTGGTTGGTTGTTTTGATCTATAATGAAGTTGACTAAAGCCAATGACATTAACATATATTGGGGCTGACATCCATACAAGCATGATGTCACATTTTTACCTCAATATATTCTTAAAAACATACAAAAAATTTGCCAAACTTTTTGGGGCTGAGGAGCAATGCTATTTCCCCTCATGGCGTTTTCCACTATGTGTTTCCATGGTATATCCATTGTTTGGTTGAGTTCCATTGACCTCTTTATGGCATCTGTCCTACCGTATGACCAACTTTCCCTGGTGTATCCGGTGCTTTAGATTATATTGGATCCCTGTGCTTACCAAGTGCCAAAGAGAGGAAACAACCATGCTGTTTTAAAGAGACAAACTGCTACAGTAACTTGGCCGTTCCTGTACAGTTGCTAATTTGTCATGCCCCACACAATATGGGAGATGTCTGAAAACCAATCAGATCCCTTTAACTGTGACCCCTAAGGGTCAATATGAAGGAATAACCACAGTCCCACTACTGGACTGAATGAGATGGATTCCTGCATTAAGTGAGTGAGGCCCACTCTGCTGGACTTGGGTTACACTTGGCTCAGAACAGATGAATGGGAAGACTTGGAAAGTGTCCCAACTGGCACCCTTTTCTCTAAACAGTCTATAGACTAATGTATTGACCCATATAGGGAATAGGGTTCAGTTTGGGTCACAACATTGGTCCGTCATCCTCTCAATTCTCACCACAAAACACCATGTCTGTCTCAGCAAAAACAGTGGCTCAGATCTCTTCCTGACGCTGCAGTGGCAGAGACAGAATTTGAGTTCAGTGGCTGAGTCAGAGCACTGAGATCTTGTACTGTTCTTCAATATAGACAACCGTTGTTTCAGTCCAGTTTTTGTACTTCCCCGTTTCCCCATTTGTTTCTTTACAGAACTAACAGTCAGCCATTCACAGGGGATCATTATTGAGGTTTGAGTATTGGTGATCACAGAGGAATAAGGAATATTTGTGAGTTTCACAATGTCATTTCACTGACGTCACTCCTGCTGCAGTCATCCCACTCATCCCCCTGTCACCCATTTCCATCTTTGGCTCCAGTTTTTCTCCCATGCACTCTCTTCTTTCTATTCTGGTACAGTCTTGTCTAGCCTCTATCTAGTAATACACAAGGTCTGGGCCGCCTGGTCTGACACTGGACTCCCTGCTCCTAGAGATTCTGTGGAGTCTGCACTTTCCAAAGATAACACCGGCCAAAGATTTCCAATCCAGGCCAGCCCGCCGAGACTGTCAGCCCGATGCGGATCGCAGCTAAAATAGACATTGACAGGCCCCAGATCAGGCGGACAGGATTATAAAAAGATAAACCTAGTCTACCTTGGCGCTTAATACAGAACAGCGGAAGGACAGAGAATTTAATAATGAAATTGATTTGTCCAATCAGGGACCAGTGTCATGCATAAACTAAGTATTCATATCTGGAAGCAGTGTGCCCCAATGTACAGAGGAAGGAGCAGGTGCACTAATGTCTTAAAAATAATGCATTACAGTGAACAGGACACGCGTATAGTTAAAGGGGCCGGTGAGCGGACTAACCCAAGGAGTGACGCACACTAAAACAAACCAACACCGAGAATCAGGACAATAGTTGTATTTTCTCTGAAATGTCCCATTGTCAACAGAACACAGCAAGTGCAGACAGACTGAAAAATGAATAAGTATGTAATCACATGCCAAGGATAATGAATCAAGCACATACTATTGCCATTCCAGTTCCTCATGTTAGCATAACTCTCCAGTTATAGCCCAGCGTCCCCCTGAACTCAGACATCCAGGTCTACAGTCTTTTGTCCCGATATTCGTATTCAAAAGGTAAATGTCGGTTTCCAGGAAGGACTTGTCCCTGTGCGAGAACACAGGTCATGGCCCTCCCAAATGACCCTCAACTCCCTATTTGGAGGCCTATTCCCTAGTTAGCATAGGGCCCCTGGTGAAATGTACTGCACTAAAAGTAGAATAGGGTGTCATTGGGGATACAGTTGTAGTAGGAGAGGGTCTGGCAGTGCACAGCCACACACAACATGACGTCTTAGCAGGGGAACATTCCTCCCTGTCTTTATTTCCCTCCTCAACAGCCATCCTTCTAGACTTAGAGGCAGGGGGCATGAAAAGTGCTTCAGCGCAGCACAGGGGCAGCAGTTGACTGTAGAATTAGGCCATAAAAACCCAACCCCCAGCCAATGTGGAAATGTCACAGACTGAGCAGGAACAATTATTATTTTTTGCATAATCGTTCTGCCTAGAATTTTCCACAGAAAGAAATAATTCCACTTTACAACGTTTACTTACATTCCGTGACATTGAAGAAAAAAGGAACTGGTTGTAATTTTTTATCCCCTTTCACCAAAAACTCTTTCTTCCAGCTTCCTGAATAGGTGGCATGTGAATAAACCCGTCCTGAAAGACAATGCCTTGTAACAAAAAAGTGAATATATTTCTATATACTGCTCTCCACTTCTCTACAGAGCAACTGACTGTTTTTATTTACTTCCCTGCCAAGCCCCGAGTCTGGACATCTCTATGGAGGTGTAGTATGGCCAGGCCCCTGGTCTGGACATCTCTATGGAGGTGTAGTATGGCCAGGCCCCTGGTCTGGACATCTCTATGGAGGTGTAGTATGGCCAGGCCCCTGGTCTGGACATCTCTATGGAGGTGTTGATTCACTGTAGTCTGTGTAGTATGTAGTCTTATTGGAAGGCTGCTTTCATCCAACCTCTGATTCTGCTGAAGTAGCAGAAAGAGCCTTAGACCTTCAGCTTTTCGGCACAGATTTGAAAGAACAGAGAGACTGGGAATGAAAATACAAAAGAGGAGAGGGTAAGAAGATGAGAAAAGAGGTTGAGAAGATGGGAGGAGAAAGAGAAAAGAAGGGAGGAGGGTGAGAAGATGGGAGGAGAGGGTGAGCCAACTGGAGGTCTGAATAACAAATGGCCCCTCTGTCGCCTACAGCCATACTTCTCTACCAGGGCTCTGTTTAAAAGGAGGGCACTGTGCAGGGAATAGGGCGTTGATTAGGACACGACCGAGCAGTACAGCAGTTGGGATTGTTCTAGGTTGTTCCATAAATCACTCTATGGTGACAGGAGGAGGTCCTCCCGTCACTCCGCCCACCTCTCCCTGCGACCCCCTTCTTCCTGGGGGTCGGATAGAAGAAAAGGGGGTTACATCCATCCCTCCAGCTCCCATAGCCCTCTGTGAGCCCACTGCCCACCCAGCCGCTTTCATCCTACAGCACTTCCACATTCAGAAACCATCAAAGCCAGGACGTGGGCCCACAGTGTGTGTGTGTGTGTGTGTGTGTGTGTGTTTGTGTGTGTGCGCCTGCATGTGTGCGTGTGAGTCATGTATACCGTGTGTGTGTGTGTGTGTGTGTGTGTGTGTGTCAGATAATGCCAGTCAGGGAACTGCTCTGTATGGGGTCTCCAGGTGGCAACGGGGGTGAAGAGGGGTTAACCCCAGTTGACCCTAGCTGTCAGGGGCTCAGATCTCTTCCTGACACTGAACAATGTGCAGTGTCCATCATGTAACAGAGCCTCCACAGAGATCCCAAACATGGCTTAGTCGCCTTCATGCCTCATTTCCTCACACGTAGATACGTTTTCACCGACAAGCAGCAAATGACAATTAGATGAACCAATCTGCCATATATACACAAGCAATGTTTATCCCAAACTTTTATCATCATGTTAAATTAAGTGCCTACTGTTACTAACTATAACCCCATTTCCAAAAGAGTTGGGACGCTGTGTAAAATGTTAAGAAAAACATAATGCAATGAGGCGCAAATAATTGTAATATTATATTTAAAATGGTGCAAACAAAACACATCAAATGCTTAAACTGAGAAATGTTACTGTTTTTGGAAAAAAATATGCTGATTTTGAATTTGATGCCAGCAACATGTCAGGGGCATGTTTATTACTCTGTTGCATCTCCCCTTCTTTTAACAACACACTATTAGCGTTTTGTAACTAAGGAGACCAATTGTTGTAGTTTTGAAAGTATTTTTTCAATGGGTGACACTTTTGGACTGCAGGCAGGCCAGTTTAGCACCTGGATTCTTTTACTATTGAGACACGCTGTTGCAATATGTGCAGAATGTGGTTTGCCATTGTCTTGCTGAAATATGCAAGTCCATCCCTAAACATTTATTTTGCTTGGATAGCAACAGATGTTGCTCTAAAACCTGTATAACCTTCACAGATGTGCAAGTCACCAACAACATGTACAATAATGCACCCCCATACCATCACAGATGTTGGCTTTTGAACTGTACGCTGATAACAAGCCAGATGGTCCCTTACAATTTTAGCCCGGAGAACATGCCATGATTCCTTAAAATAATTTCACATTTTGATTAGTCAGATCCACAGGACTGCTTTCCACTTTACCTCAGTCCATCATAAATGAGCTCAGCCCAGAGAACATAGCAGCATTTCTGTATCTTGTTCATATCTGGTTTCCTCTTTACATGGTAGAGTTATGACTTGCATTTGTGGATGCAGCGACAAACAGTATTCACAGACAATGGTTTCCGGAATTGTTCCTGAGCCCATGCAGTGAATTCCACCACAGAATCGTGTCTGTTTTTAAAGCAGTGCCCCCTGAAGGTCCAAAGATTATAGCCATCCAGTATTGATTTTTGTTCTTGTCATTTGCGTACAAAGATTTCTCTGGATTCTCTGAATCGTTTAATGATATTATGTCCTGAAGATGATGAGATTCCAAAACTCTTTGCAATTTTACGTTAAGAATATGTTCTTGGTTCCCGTTATTCCTAAACTGTCCCAGCTTTTTTGAAACATGTTGCTGCTATCAAATTCTAAGTGGCAATGTATTATTAAAGGAACAATAACATCTCTCAGTTTCAACATTTCATATGTTGTTCTTGTACTATTTTAAATAAATTAAATACCGGTATGAATGATTTGAACATCATTGCATTCTGTTATTATTTGCATTTTACACAGCATCCTAACGGGGTTGTAATATATGTGACCAATTTTCTTCCAATTATCACATTTGAAAGCAGCTTTTGTATTGAAATTAAATTGGCCTGTAAAACAGAATAGTGCAAACATATAGTGGTTAGTAAAAAATCATTTTGAGGGTCTGGCTAACTGACATTTTTACAATGCAAATGCTAGATACATTTTCTTAATAGTTTTATTCAATGGATACATATATTTCATTATACTGTTTGGATATAGGAGTTCACTTCAAAACCTTTCCGTGCACCTTAAATGTTTGCCTTAACCTACAGTGAAGGTCTGGAGGTACTGTAGGTCTAGAATGCTGAAACAGTCTACAGCTAGCAGCAGTCAAGGCAGCCCGGCAGCCTCTCTTCTCATTGGTGCTATTTTAGTGAGACCTGAAACTCCTGAAGGCAGTGAGTCTTGGAAATTCAAAGGGCTGCAATTCTTGAAGCTTCCAAGGGTGATGAACCTTGGAAATATCGAAGGCTGTCAATCTTGGAGCTTCTAAATACTGTGAGTGTTGGACCTTCTGAAGGCTATGAGTCTTGGGTCTTCTTCAGACTGTGAGTTTAGGGCATTCTGAAGGCATTGAGTCTTGGAGCTTTTAAATGTTGTAAATATTCGAGCTTCCAAGGGCAATGCACCATGCACTTTCTGAAGGCTGTGAGTCTTTAAAATTCACAAGACTGTGAGAGTTGAAGCGCTCTGAAGAGTCTTGGGGCATTTAAAAGACACAGTATGTCTCCAAGCTCCTAAAGTTAGTGTCCTAGTGCTCCTGATTGGTCTCCAACTCTCCTACTCTCCTCTTACTCTCAGATTGTGTCTGTCTGTCTCTCACGAGAGCCTCTGTCTTTCTCTCTTTTTCTGTTTTTCTATTTAGCTCTCTTCCTATATTAAGGAGGTCAGACAGTGACAGAGTAGATGTTACCATAGAAAGACCCATGATTACCAGCCATCCAACAGAGGATATTGCTTACATTTACATTTTCACACAGAGAGGAGAGTAAGGTCAGACTAGGAATGTCATTCAGTTCTGGTGAACACACATAATATGTAGATTACTTATCTATAAAGTGATTTATCAGTGAATTATGTGTATCATAAATAAATGCTGATCCTAAATCTCCAAGAAGGAAAGACAAATGGTATATTTTGAGAGGTTTTGTTGCACACCAATAGAGAAATCTAGAGTATTTTATAGTATGGAGAGCCTGCATGACACTACAAGAATGTTGTAACATTTGCTTCAGCATGATGAGCTCTAGGTAGCTCTGGGTTTAATCAGTGATGAGCCAAAAGCAGAGGGGCCAGGGAGCTCGTCAACATTACCAGCGCACACTAATAACAGTACACACTAAGAACAAAACACACTAATAACAGCACACACTAATAACATCACATTAACAGCACACACTAATAAAAGTGCACACTAATAACCGTACACACTAATAACGGCACACACTAATAACATCACATTCACAGCACACACTAATAAAAGTGCACACTAATAACAACACACACTAATAACCGTACACACTAATAACAACACACGCTAATAACAGTACACACTAATAAGAGCACACACCAATAATAGCACACACTAAGAACAAAAAACACTAATAACATCACATTAACAGCAAACACTAATAAAAGCCCATACTAATACGAGTACACACTAATAACAGCACACACTAATAACAGCACACACTAATAACAGCATACACTAATAACAGCACACACTAATAACAGCATTCACTAATAAGAATACACAGATGTCAAAGCTTTAATAACATTTAGCAATTTTGTCTTCAGATTAACCCCTCCCCCTCCCATGTCACAGAAACACACCAGCGATTACACACACATGACCGCAAACACACACACACACACACACACACACACACACACACACACACACACACACACACACACACACAACAATTACCAAACAATTCATTCAGCATGTTGTGCCCCATACTGTGTTTTAAGGAGGGCACGGGCCATATAAAAGATGTTTACACGGGTGCAGACTGTTTACGTACTTGATCATGTCATCTAAATATTTTACATCAAGCCAAGCGGACCAAAGTCAGCAAAAGTGCCAGACATTTCACACGAAAACATAAAACATGATGATGTTGTCATTGTAAGTCCTGACTTCTAAAAAGGCATTTGTAGGCTTTTGGGCTAGCTTTAGGGTTTGGGATTAGGGCTATGGTTAAGTGTTGACTGGGTTAGGTTCATGGTTACAGATTTAGAACAGGGTTTTGAATGAATGACAAATGTCTGACTGGAAAAGTCATGAAAACATGGTGTTTGTGTGTGTCTGTCTGTGTCTGCGCATGTTCCCGTGTCTCTATATGTTTACGTATACCAGTGTGCCCCTGTGCCCGTGAGGCTGTATATGTACATTCATGCGTGCGTGTGTGTGTGAGACATGTTACTACATGGGTAAAATAAACACAGGCACAAAGGCCTACAGTAGCCTATGTCTGCCTATCTCTGTCTGTCTATCTCTGTCTATCTCTGTCTATGTCTGCGTATGCCTGCCTATCTCTGCCTGTCTGTATCTCTTTCCATCTCTCTCTACCACTCTGTGCACTGATGCTATTTCTTTGGTTCCTTGTGGAAAAAACACAATAAAAAATTTGCTCTGATGATATCTTGCTCATATACAGTCTATGGTAAGACAAATCTGATAAAATCTTTATAATGTACCTATGTAATTAAGTATGTAATGTTATGTCCACCAAGAGGTCCCTCTCTCCCACTCTCACTCTCTGCACTATCTACACCATATCCTAGTCTGAACCAGACGTTCAGACTAGGATATGGAGACGTTTCCTTACCTGAGAATGTAAACAGGTTTTCTGGAGCATGTGAAAGTCCAAGTGAATCATAAGTCTGAATCACTAGAAGATCTAGGAGGTATCAGGACCCTACAGAACAAGGTGCTGTTTGGTATGCCAAATAAATTGCCACCAAAAGGTGATCTCATACACTCCAGTGTGTCTTTATATTCCCAAACACAAAGATTAAAGAATATACACATAGGCTTTTATCTAATAAACAAGATCTTAAGAAATAACTATTCTCAATGCCGTATATACATGATACCTAAGTGATCAGAAAGGAACCAATCAATGTACAGTACAATCGATCAGATCTGAATGCCTCGAAGCAAAGCCTAACATGTTTACAGAAAGGAAAATCCACTAGGGGGATGTAAACACCCCCGCTTTAATCACAAAAGCATTCTGAAACGCATGATCACTTTGGAAGATTTAACCAGCTAAGGTTTTCATCACATTTTAAAGATAATTTGGAATGAACAAACAGTTTAAGAAGACAGTTCCCAATTTAAACCAGAATACCTACATTATCACAAAATAACTACATTATTGAGGCCGGATTTGGCTGGATATGGCATCCACATTTACATGATAAATTTACCCTTAAATTTACCCCTAAATTTACCCATGATACATTTACCCAAGAGCTGAGGTTAAAGGTTGTTTGTTGGCCTATGTGGTGATTTCTAAATCTATGGATTAGGACCCAGAGTGTTTTAAATATATCTTGAATCACACATTATTTATTAAAAAGTTATTGGGAACGTATTTGGGTTACAGGACAGTCAATTTATCAATTAAGAGCTGTTTAAGAACCCCTGACATCAGAGTTCCTTTGGGTTAATGTAGTCAATTTCCAAGTACTAATGAAGAACACTTGTCTTCTACAAAATCTCTAGTGTTTTGGCGTCCAGCAAGCCGAGAAGCCCTTCAGCTGAACACAAACCTTTCTCCTACCACCATACAGTACAACCGGCACCCGGGGTCCTCTAGTCTAGTCTATGAGCTCAAATAAAGCCATGCCGCACAATGCCTGAGGAGATTAAATGGGGTCTTAGCCCATGTTCACAGAGGGAGCTGGGGGCCTCTTCCCTTTATCTATCTGAGATTCTTTTCTTCTCCATTAAAATTTGCAACAAAGGTGTCTGAATCTTCTGCTGCACTGACAACAAAGCGGAACTGAGGAGAGCTTCTCAACAGACTTGAGCTCTTTATTCCATCTGGGTACTTTTATCCACAAACACGATTGGAATGAAGGTGAAAGAGTGCATTCCGTTCTCACTGGCTTTCATAGACCAAGATCCTGAGAGCCAAGTGAGCACAATTACCTAAGGTTACCAAAACAACTACGCTTTGCATTGGAACTGGGAACATTTGGTTCATTTACCAAAACGGACAGGGTTGTGACAGCCAGGTAGCCAGTAACTAGAAGGTTGCATGTTAAAATCTTTAAATCTGCACCTGTTCAAGGAATTTAACCCTAATTGCTCCAGGGTGACTGTAAACACTGGTTAATCCTTATTCATTTCATGCAACACACATGTACAATCCTGTGTGATTCTTTGTAGAATTCTGACCTCTGTCAAATATTACATTATAAAGACTTAAACCAAATTCTTATCGAAAATGACTAACAGACGTTTGTGGTTGAGGGGATTAGATTTTTTTTTACATTATACATATCATAAATCAGAGGCTTGGGCCTGACGTTAGCCTCCCTGAATAGAATGAGCTCTGTGTGTGTGCATGTGCGTGTGCGTGTGCGTGCGTGTCTGTGTGTATCTGTGTGTGATTTGACCCTTTTATGGGTCATTAAGTCAGTGTTGAGAACCAGGACCTGCTGAAGGGAGAAAAAAATTATTAACTTCACACTAACAAAGACATTAATAACAACCCCGCCCCTAAAAACAAGTCTCTCAAACCTGCCTTATGCTGGTTGGCTCTGGCTGTCTACACAAGGATGGCGACTGTCAAAGAGAACAGGACACCTTATGTTAGGTTATAAAAATAGGCAGTCCAACTTGCTCTCAACCTCTCTCCTACTGCCAGGGTGTCTATGTAACTTATTTGTGACAACTGCTAATGTAAAACGAGCTTTATAAAATACATTTGATTGATTGACACTTGTGTAAGCTCTCACTACAGAGCTGAGAGTTTACTGAACAGCATTACTGGGCAATACAATATCTCTGTCCCATGGTGGCATCACAGTAGCATGGTTTTATCTGCTCTGCCATACAGCATAGTACCCAGATTACTACTAAGTCCAGAGAACCCTCAAGGAACACATTGGCCCAAACAAATCCCCTAAACCTAAGTTCAAACCCACCAGGCCAAAACATGTTTTCACAGGATTCCTTACAGATCCCTCTGGTACAGAGTTCATTGAAATATGAACCACATTTGTATACTTTCACAAGAATGGCTGTAGAATTGCGAAGAACCTACAGTGATGGAGATTTCAGGTTACAGAACTCTCTGAACGTCATACGCTCGTTACTTGCAGTCATTTCCTCCAGACAGACACATAACGACAGCGGGACAGACCGTGTACTTGTTTGTCATTGCCACTACAGTCACTAACTAACCCTGACTAAGTCCATCATATCAGATCGCAGGATCTGTTTTTCAGAGGCCACTCAGAGATGTTTATGAATAATTACTAGATTGACAGCGCGACGTGCAGGACAAATTTAACAGTGAGCAGATAATATGTGAGACGCTAACAGGCCAGGGCCCTTTTGACGGTTGATGAAACATAATGAGAATTAAGTGACTCATCTCAGTTGAGCGGGAAATGCTCATGTGTCATTGGTGCTGGAAATGGATGAATTTAAAATGTAATTTCTAGATTCAATTGAAACACATTTAATTTGAAGAGCCTCTCTGCAAAACCTCAGCTTAATGAAGGGACCTGTTACAGTCATCGCCCATACTCTCCGATGGCCACGTGGCACATATTCCTCCGCACCCGGCCCAAATGGCACCTCAGTCTCTACATAGTGCACTACGTTGAACAAGGGCCCGTTTAGGGAAATGGCGCCATTCGGGGACAGAGTTCCAAGACAGAGAGCAAACACCGACTGTGAACAAAGAACTCCAGCCCCAGTGCTACAACAGCACAGAACATACAATAAACACAGCGTAGCAGACGTTAAATAAATGGACCGGTCAGAGGAACAACAAACGCACCGACCGTTCAGATTCCTTTCTCGGGTCTGCTTCCTTGCCGATCCGGCCTTAGCTCAACGGTCAAAAGCTGTTGACTCTACAGTACACCCAGCTGTCATCTTTTACTGGGGTGGTTCCAGTCACACAGCAGAGAGGGGGACTGGGATATTTAAAGCCACGTTCTGCGATTTCAACAAATAGATGAACCCGTCGACCAAACTGTAATTGCGCAACATTCCAAACATTTTTTTCCGATGTGTCGGTGATGAGCTTGCGTTCAACTCGACGGAGACACAGGTCTGGCGAATAACAGGTATACTACACTGTAGTGATTCTCAAACCTCTCCTGGGGGCCTCCTCAGCTGTCCCGTGTCCTAGATCGGGGCTACGAGCAAATGGTCAGAAAGCCAGGAGAAGTTGGAGAACCACTGGTATACAGTACATGGAGGGGGTCCAGTCTCTCGGCTTCATTGTACGTGGTCTTTCTCAGTCCAGTCAGGGCTGCAAGGCCTTTCAGAATGATTTGGAGGCTGCTGAGAATGCCCATTTGAAACAGTGGAACAGAAGGAGGCAGGTTTGGGATAGAAGCTCTTCCTCGTCCTCCTCTGTGCTGCCCTGTGTGCACAGCTAAAGTTAAAAATACCTCTTTGGACGAACATCTAGTCAGCGCTCCTCTTTTTAGAGGGGTGAGGAGTGTTGAGGGGACTTAGAATAGAAACCAGATGTCTTTGTAAAAAATAAATGGTGCGTGTGTGTGTGTGCGTGTGTGTGCGTGTGTGTGTGTGCGTGCGTGCGTGTTAGTGTGTGCACGCGTGTGTGAGTGTAAATTGAGTGTCTATTGATCATCCAACCCTCTGAATAAATAATACTGAATCATTCAACATTTGCTGCAACAGTTACAAAGTTACACAAATTGCAAATGAAAAGAAAGAAGTGCGCGTAAGACGTGGGTGTCGTCAACACTGACCGGTGCTCTCCCAATCTCTGTGAGGGTCTGAGATCGTCAGGAAACGGAAATATGGCTCACATCTCCACGACAGAGTGAAGAAGAGACAGACCGAGCGATAGCATCAATCCCCCTGTTAATCTGATACCCACTGTTAAGCTATCTGGACCCTGGACTGTCAAATCCCTTCCTCCCTTCCTCCCTTCCTCCTCTTCCTCCCTTCCTCCTCTTCCTGGAGAGTATTTTTCTCCTCTTTGAGTGGGGCCAAGGAGATGAGAGACAAGGTCATTTGATTCCTCTTGGCCCATTAGATGTATGTTTTTAATTATCCCGCCCATTGATCCACTCGCCCCTGGTTCTGTCTCTCCCTTCCTCCCCCCCTCCCCCTCTCTCGCTCTCTCTCTACCTTTCTTTCCCACTTTCCTCTCTCTCTCCCTCCCTCTCTCTGCCTCTCTCTTTTTCCCTCTCGCTCTCTACCACCATATCTCTCTCCCTCCATCTCTCTCCCTCCCTCTCTCATTACCTCTCCATTTCTTCGTTTGTCGCACTCTCCCTTCCTCTCTTTCTAACACCCTTTTCCTCCAATATCTATAATTCTCTCCCTGGATATTAGCAACAGGGCAATATATTTGACTTGATTGCTGGAATGTGATAAAGCACACAGTGGCTCTCAGTTCTCCAGTTTTGTTCACTGTGTCCATCCATCTATCTGTCTTGATCTAAAGCACACTAGATAGGGATGTGGGTACCATAACAAGGTCCAATCCAGAGGCCTGCCTTTCACTGAGAGGAATCACAGAGATTGTTAGTCACCTTAATCTGATGCATGACATACCAGAACGTTCTAACACAGGTATCGGTACTACGCCTGCATGCGACTTGATAATAGTGATTATGAACTTCCAAAACGACTAATCTACACGATGTGAAGAGGGCTGTGTTAAACCGGCCGTGTCATCCCAGAACTGCCTGCCCCCGTGGCCGGTTAGACACGACACCAGACATCTCTCACTTTTCCACTTCTGTAACAAGCACTGAAAACAGTGGAATTGTTTTGCATCCGTGCTCACGAATGTGTTGAAGGCTTTAAGCAGAGCAGGGCTAGCCGGCTGGCCGTGGTCATGGAAAAGACTGACTCGCCTGCCAGGAAGGGACCGTGGAGGGGGGATTCTTCAGGTGATCTGAAGATTGGAACTCTCTGTGCTGACATCACAGACACATGCTGCACAAATAATAAGGTTGACAAGATCAATGCAAACCTTGGTTGATCACACACAGACACACACAGACATATGTATACAAACTGCTAATGTCCTGCTGTGGTTAACATGTTTTACTATAGGGCAAAAGAGAACTTGCTCCATTTTCAAAGATGTTGTTCAAAGCTAATGATTCCATTTATGTGGAGTATTCAAATTGAGATTTACAGCTGAATAAAGTGTCCTACTGTCAAGAACGCAGCGTTTTCAGTTGTCAACCCAAAGGCCAAAAACTACAAACAAAACGTTAACCTAACTGTGAATGTAAATCACCATTAAAAAAGGTGTATAACAAATGTGAGGTGGAATCCTTCCCTGAGCTTTCTCCATAACAGCTCATTAAAAACAGACACAATCCTGAGTGATCTTGTCAGCCATGATTAGAGCTGTCATTCTTCAGTGGGGATTAATATGTTGACAGACGCTTCAGACCTCTCACTGTCCAACCTAACTTTAGTAGCTGTAGAGCTAGAGAGGACTTTTACAGGAAGAACCACCACCAAGAAACCATTTATATCTCTGCCAGGCCTGTCTGACCTCCCCTCTCGGTTACTTTCTGTGTCATCCTGTATCTGTCTGTCTGTATGCCTCTCTTGACCTCACCATGTATGTCTGTCTGTCTGTATGCCTCTCTTGACTTTACCATGTATGTCTGTCTGTCTGTATGCCTCTCTTGACCTCATCATGTCTGTCTGTCTGTCTGTCTGTCTGTCTGTCTGTGTGAAACTGTAATGGGGACCACACTATGAGTTCTCTCAGGCCCAGAGAAATCATCACAAATCAATCCCAAAGTTCTTAACTCTCTCTGGCCCAGACAAATCACCACGCTCTTTGCTCTCTCTGGCCCAGATGAATCACCACACTCTGAGCTCTCTCTGGCCCAGATGAATCACCACACTCTGAGCTCTCTCTGGCCCAGATGAATCACCACACTCTGAGCTCTCTCTGGCCCAGATGAATCACCACACTCTGAGCTCTCTCTGGCCTAGACAAATCACCACACTCTGAGCTCTCTCTGGCCTAGACAAATCACCACACTCTGTGCTCTCTCTGGCCCAGATGAATCACCACACTCTGAGCTCTCTCTGGCCCAGATGAATCACCAAACTCTGAGCTCTCTTTAGCCTAGACAAATCACCACACTCTGAGCTCTCTCTGGCCCAGATGAATCACCAAACTCTGAGCTCTCTTTAGCCTAGACAAATCACCACACTCTGAGCTCTCTCTGGCCTAGACAAATCACCACATTCTGTGCTCTCGCTGGCCCAGATGAATCACCACGCTCTTAGTTCTCTCTGGCCCAGACAAATCACAACACTCTGCTTATTTGGATGTCATTTTATGGCCAAAAAGCCCCAGACTGCTCGTCTCCCTACCAACAAAGAATCACGGTGTCAGAATTTGATGGATAAAGGGAAGTTTAAAAAACTGTTAGCTCATTGGCTGAACACTTTCCTTCTCTCTCTTTGGCTGCAGGCTTTGTTACAGAGGATTCCCCTGGCGTGGACAAGCATATGTTTGTGTGTGCTAATGACTGTGATTAGGAAGCCTGGATTAAGTATACTACTACACACACACACACACACACACACACACACACACACACACACACACACACACACAAACACGAATATATACAAAGACCAACACTGACACACACGCACAGGCTATGAGACCTCCTAGTTCGAGCTGTGATAATTTGCCCCAGCTCTTATGATGATTGGTGTTTTTCTCGAGCATTACTGAAACCATCAGAAAAGTTCTGTACATTACCACTTTTCTAAATCTTCCTGAAATATCCCACTGGGTTTGCAACTAAAGACCTGTAAATCACAGAGATTACGTATAGGGCTTTACCAAGTCTTCACCATGCCCATCAGTCTTGTTGATGAGGAATACACTCAGATAAACACAATGTATATAAACAGCTCAGGCATGTTTAACACTTGGACTGATTTAGAACCCATTCCTGTTTACAGTGACACAGCTCATTTAAAGGCCCAGTGCAGTCAGAAAATACTTTCCCTGTTTTCTTCAAACATACACACACACACAAACACACTTCTCTCCTATAGACAGAGAGAAGATTTTGGAGCAGTGGTTTTAGTCCTGCAAGAGAGAATTGTGTCTAGTAGTTAACTAACCGCAATGGATGACATTCAAAGACATTAAAGTCAACCAAGTGCTCCGTTGAAACCAGAAAAATATTGGCGAAAAAGAGACAGGAGTGTTCTAATCCTACTCTGGTCGAGTCAAGTTTTTCATTCGAGCCTAATAAGCTTGGCACTGATCCACACCTTGAAGTCCCACCTCTCCGGGCTCTGCGCCCGTGTCCCGAAATGCGCCCTATTCCCTATTCCAGCCTCTGGACAAAGGTTGCGCAGTGAACAGGGTGTGATTAGGCACCCGGTCTGTTTGTCCGGGGCAGTAAGCTGACATGATCCCGAGGGGGTAGCAGACAGACCCTATCTCTAAGTGGATGATGAACCTCCAGCTAGCCACTAAGTTGACAGCCACCTGTTGCCCCTTCTAGCAGAGCAGAGCCCCTGTCAGCAGCCTGATTCATGTGCTGCAGGAGACGTGGTCACTGATCAACAGCACATCCAGACATTAAGACCTACTTTTAAATGACCGCCCGGAGGAGCTTAAAACCGTGCGTGAACCGTGCACAATCCTGATGGTTTGTGGTGGTCGTTGAAATCAGCGGTGACCTTATTGAGGAGGGAAGGGAGAAAGGAAAAAGGACTAATTGATTAATGGAATCACTATGTTTCTTTACGTTGACTAAGAACGCATTCTCCTTTACAGCAACAGTCTAGGAGAAGTTAAGGTTAGCTGCATTTTTAAGGGATAGGAGGACGGAGATTCAATCTAGCAACACTCTGGGTTCATGGTCAGATGCTCTAAAAGTGAGGCTTCATGCTGCCTTGTTCAAATCTTTTTTTTTCTTTACTTTTAACCCTGTTTCTCTTCCCAATATCATGATATTCAGTATGTGAATATGGCCCTGTCTTTTCCCTGCAACGCCCAGTGGAGTTTGTGTTCTGCAAAGCACAGTCGATGCTGTTCTAGTTCTTATCACACTGATTGCTCCTCTAGGATGTTTACACGCTGGAATCCTTACACGCTGGAAGGAACACACTCTCTGGACGGTACCTTGATGGAGCTCACAGGCACCCAGGCCGCCACAGGAAGTCTCTAGAGTGCAATGAGGCAAGGCATGCATAACTGGTTACTAACTGCCCAATCCTGGACGATGCTGGCCAATTGCACCACTCTCTACGGGACCCCTGGGCCAATCCAGTAGAAGGATTTGAACCCTAGTCTCACAATCAAGTACGCAACTACAAGACAGTGATGTTAATGCTGTGCCATTTCAGGGCCCCAGTTCAAAGCGATTTCAGAGTTAAACATTTACCTCTATTATCTATACGATTTTAACTAGAAACTTAACTGTTTGACATCGTGCAATATATGATAGTAACATGTGTCACAGATGTCAATCCGAAAAAAGTCAAGCCAACAGCTTGGAGCTGTCTTTCAACACAACAAGTTTTTTAACATTTTTTTTTTTAACATTATTTACTGACTATGGAAGCACCAGCAGAAAATAAAGGAGATAAAAAACACTTGTCATACTATGATGCAACATGAATCCACTGTGCAATGAGCATGTGCAAACAGGGCCAGGGCAGGATACGTTTACAGGGCAGGCAGGGCAGGCAGGGCTGGAGTTAAGCTGTCTTTCTTATGTCTCATGTCTTGCCAATAGTTAAAAGCCAGTATTAAAAGAAATACTCCCAGTAAAAATAGGGAAAAAATCCAGTGGAGTTTCCAAATGTTTCCATTACACATCATGCAAGCAACAGGTAGAATGAATGACTAGTGAAAACTACCAGAGATAGGTTTGAAAATCATAGACTAGATTTCACATGGCATTTCAAGTCATAACGCCTTTATCCTGGCCTTTATATGCTCAAAACAGACTTTTGAAAAAGGCCAAATAAAAAATCTGACAGCTTGTGGCTTAATGGCTTTTCCAGGCCAACCCTGCTGGGTTATTTCAGCCCAGCAGCCTGGAAAGAACTGGAGAAGGAGTGGAGGAGGAGCAGGACAAGGAGGAGTGGAGGAGCAGGAGGTTTATTTTGCAGGGGAAAGCCATACGAACTCCCATCCACTTCTCTGTACTGTCTGCATTCCAAATTGCTCAACTTTCATCATACAGGTCACTTCATTGAAGTGCGCATAGCAAAGGCGTTTTGGATGCCAACTGTCAACGTGCAGCAGCTTGCAGTGCGACTCTGCCAACACCTCGGTACTCAATATGGATACCTCATTACAATAGGATACACAAAGCATAGGGAGGCTCTGACTCAACATGACGTGTTAGTGTCTGGGTGTGTTTTGTCTCATAATACTTAAAACCATTGAAAAAACAATTATAAACTTGGAGGTACTAAACGTAATCCATTAATGTACTAAGGCACTTTGCAACTGTTGGTGATTGTGATCTGGATGGCAGGTTTAGACAAGGACTCGTGGTGGATAGAAATCATGCTGAGTTGAATGTAGAATGGGTTTGAGGCTGCAAGTCCGCCCGTTACGCAATCATTGATTTTCTATTAATGTATTTCTACATGGGGACATAACTAGAGGAATAGCTTTTGTTCTCACAAATAATAACGCAGACCAGAAATAGAGTAGATATCTCTCACCCTCTGCACACACACACTTTGGTTTCACAATCTAAGTAACGACCGTCAATGTAGAGCCATTAAAATGATATGATTTTCCCTAAAACCTAACCCTACCATACCCCGAAGGTTAACCTCCATAACTTAATGTTATGCCTAAATATATCCTAACCCTTATTCCTAAACCTAACCATTAATGACTAAACTTAACACTAACCAAAATTCTAAAAGCTAATCATGAGCTTAAACTAAACCCTTAATGACAAAACTTAACACTAACCTAAATTCTAAAAGCTAATTATAACCCTTAACTTAGCCCTTCAAGACTAAACTTAACACTAACTCACATTCTGAAAGTTAATTACAACCCCAAACCTAACCTTAATGACTAATCTCAACACTAACCCAAATTCTTAAAGCTAATTATAACCTAACCCCAAGCCTGAAAAAGCTTGTCAAAGTGAGGACTGACCAGATGTCCTCAGTTCACACTCTTCTCCTTGTTTTATTACAATAGTAAAACAAGCACACACAGATACACACGCACCCCTCTTCAGGCCAAGCAAACAGCAGTACCTGGCTGACACATATAAGAAAAGCACATCAGGAATCAGAAAAAGGAATTTCTTTCCAACTAAACACAATATAAACCTCCACATGAGACAAAAAGTGGAAGACCTTGACCCAAAGAAAAGTCTTGATTACATCATGAGTGCGTGTTTATAGGTGTGCATATGTATGAATATGTGAGTGATTGATTGCTTTTATGTGACTATGTCCCACTTGACATTTTATACCCTGTTAATATTATGACCGCAGTCATGTTTGTTAAGATGTCAACCTCACCTCGGTAATAGCTGGAACGGCTTTAATGAATTACAAAGAATGTAAGAACATGACTTTGGTTTGGTCTGGAATTCAACACACTTTCTTGACACTTCCATCACAGGAAAGAGATTTATTTTTTTGTAATTCTCAGAAGTTCTAATTCAATACGGTTCAAAAGCACTGAAATGTAAGTAATATGAGAATATATACACCAAACATCAGTCAAATTAAATTACTTCATTATGCCCTAATCTATCATCTGTTGGGCACAGATAAAAGTAGGAGTGTAAATCAGAAAGCAAGCCACAATCTGGCATGATGAAAAGCTTCCTTGAGATGGTTTCTGAAAGTTTGTGGAAACATTCTTCCGTTATGCAAACCCACAGTTGCATCAGCTGTCGGGAGGACTGGTGTGAGATTATCCCAAAGGTGAAGAATCCGGACGTGGAGGTCCTGGGCTGGCGTGGTTACACATGGTCTGTGGTTGTGAGGCTGGTTAGAAGCACTGCCAAATTCTCTACAATGAGGCTGGAGGAGGCTTATGGTAAGAGAAATAAACATTCAATTCTCTGCCAACATCTATGCCGGACATTTCTGCAGTTAACATGCCAGTCGCATGCTCCCTCAGATCTTAAGACATCTGTAGCATCGTGTTGTGAGACCAAACTGCATCGGTAAGAGCGGCCTTTTGTTGTCTTCGGCACAGGGACACCTGGATAATAGTTATAGTTTTTGATCAACTGCTTGAAATGCACCAGCTGTCAGCTGGATTGATTACCTTAGCAGAGGAGAAATGGTGACTAACTGGGATGAGTACGGAGTTGTGCACAAAATTTGTGAGAAAAAAGCTTTTTGCACGTAAAGGAAAATGCCTGGGATCTTAAGCTAATGACTAACACTTTACATGTTGTGTTTATATTTCTGTTTTGTTTCAATTATGTTTGATGTAACTGCTGTAGCCGTACAGTATAATCACTTAACTTAATGTATTTTTTTATTTACGTAGTTGTCAAGCGTTGAGCATGATGAAACTTGGTCGTAAAGCATCGCCGAGGGAGAGCTTCCTGATGTCTCAAAACTCTTCTGCAGCTTTATGTATCATTCAATAACATACTTTATCCTGAAACCGCAATTGTTGTAGTAGTTTGCAATGATGTCAGCCATTGGATCGTCTTAAACCAGTCAGTGCAGTAAATGTGTTCTAGGTCCGACCCAACCCAAACCAATCAGAATGGTTAGAACGTGTTTGTGCTCTAGAAATTCTTTGAGAGGGAGTGAGGTTCAGACTCAGTGAGGAATGAAACACTTTTTAGTGGATGAGCCTGGGCATTAGGCTGGAACGGTGTGTTTGGGGAGCCAGGCAAGAGGGAGGCCTGCTCCACACATTCCGCAAACTCACAGAGAGTTACCTTTTTTCAGATTGACCAACTAATGTATTGTAAGTCAATGGAGAACTGGCTATCAATATAGCTCCAATATGCTGATGACACACAGCTGTTCACATTTACTGCACTGGCCAAATATTTGTATATTATTTATTATTTCTGACAGTACGCAGTGATAGTGGAATTGTTTTTAGTCACAAAATAACTTTTAAAAGAGACTACATGGTATTATAAAAAAATAAGAGAAATTATGCTAATGTAGATGGTTTACAGATGGATGATTGTGTGATGAAAGGTGAAGGGGATCCAGCAGATCCCAGCTGACATCAGAAGCTGTTGACATACTACAGATCCCTAATAAATACCCACAATGCTTGAAAATGAAAAGTAATTCACTCACCGATACAAGCGTGAACTCTGACCGATAACTGTGTCCTAAGGATGAGGCTGTGCTTCTTGCCTCTTCTGATGAGAAAGACAGACAGAAAGACAGACAGTAAGACAGACAGAGAGACAGAGGGTGAAGGAATGTTAGCGGCATTGTTTTGAAACACACTGAAACCGGCACATCTCACCTTCTCTAAACTACACAGACTAAAAGCTAATTTGGGTTGGAAAAGGGTTTCTTGCAATTTTACCTTGGACCTCATATTTCTCACCCCCAGGTCTTCAAAATATAAGACATATGATATATGGGAATGCAGGGGGTTTATGAAAGAGGTCACCCGTTGTGACACACAAGACTCTAGCACACAGTATTGTAAAACCCCTGTCTGTTTCCACATGGTTTTATACAGAGAGACAGGAATATAGACATAAACACACTGGGGTGAACTATTTTCACAAGGCTGAACCAAATCTAACTAACTACCACTTTGGCAAGTGCAAGCTTTACTGATTTGTTATGCTAACCTGAAACACATTTACTACTTTTAATTTTACATAAATTGTCTATTTCGCCTCATCTGGTTTCACCCTTAAATAATTTCCCCTGCAGATCAATCTGACATCAATACTGTATTTTGAGGAACAACTGAAAAAGGCGATGAAGGGGGCGTTATCAATGTGTCACAGGGGTTCAGAGGTCATGAAGTGATAATCCAACAAGATAACCACCTGGTGATAATCCAACAAGATAACCACCTGGTGAAAAAGTGCAACAAAAAAGTTTATATAATGGTAGCAAACCAGCCACCATTGTAATCTGGTTAATCAAACAGTGGGGACAACTGGATGGCGGCCCTTATATTCTACGCAGAAACAGGAATTCAGAATACCCAAAGGAAGAAAACCCATCAGCAGACACCACACCCAGCCCCACAGATACAAACCGACGAATACGTTTACTTAAAATAAATCCAACTTTTACTAATCCTAATACTTATCTCAGCCATAAACATTACCCTGACACGAAGAACACCCTAACCTTAACATCATTAACTTCTGCTTTAAGTAACTGATGTTAAGGTTTTATGGTGTAGAGCATAACAGCCCAATGATCTACAGCATAACAGCCTAATGATCTAGAGCATAACAGCCTAGTGATCTAGAGCATAACTGCCTAATGATCTAGAGCATAACAGCCCAATGATCTAGAGCATAACAGCCTAATGATCTAGAGCATAACAGCCTAGTGATCTAGAGCATAACTGCCTAATGATCTAGAGCATAACAGCCCAATGATCTAGAGCATAACAGCCTAATGATCTAGAGCATAACTGCCTAATGATCTAGAGCATAACTGCCTAATGATCTAGAGCATAATAGCCTAATGATCTAGAGCATAACTGCCTACTGATCTACAGCATAACTGCCTAGTGATCTAGAGCATAACTGCCTAGTTATCTAGAGCATAACTGCCTAGTGATCTAGAGCATAACAGCCCAATGATCTAGAGCATAATTGCCTACTGATCTACAGCATAACTGCCTAGTAATCTAGAGCATAACTGCCTAGTTATCTAGAGCATAACTGCCTAGTGATCTAGAGCATAACTGCCTAGTGATCTACAGCATAACTGCCTAATTATCTAGAGCATAACTGCCTAGTTATCTAGAGCATAACTGCCTAGTGATCTAGAGCATAACTGCCTAGTGATCTAGAGCATAACTGCCTAGTGATCTACAGCATAACTGCCTAGTGATCTAGAGCATAACGGCATAGTGATCTAGAGCATAACTGCCTAGTGATCTAGAGCAGAATGGCCTAGTAAACTAGAGCATAATGGCCTAGTGATCTAGAGCATAACTGCCTAGCATAACAACCGAGTGATCTAGACCATAATGGTCTTGTGATCTAGAGAATAATGGCCTGGTTAACTGGAGCATAATGGTAAGTAAATACAAATAAATGCTGAATGCCTGCAGCACTGACTGCCATTGACCTTCAAGAACGTTGAACCGCATGGCTGCAGTGCACAATCAACTGGTCTCGAGGCAGACCGCAGACAGAAGACATAGCAGCATCCTCTCATCCCAAATCCAAGACTATTCTGCGAACAGGTGGCTGTAACATGCAAACAACCACTCGGACACACACAGGCACACACACAGATACACACACAGACACACACACAAACACAGACACACACGAACACACACACACAGACACACACGGACACACACACACACACACACACACACACACACACACACACCCACACACACAGACACACATGGATACACACACAGACACACACACGGACACATGCAGACACACACGGACACACGCATACACAGACACACACGAACACACACACACACACACACACACACACAGTCACAGACACACGGACATAAGGGGGCTGTTGTATCTAAAACAATATCCACCAGCAGACCAAAGCAACACAAAAACAACATCTGCCACCATTGAATTGGGCCATGCTGTCTGAAATAAGAAGGCAGCCGAGGGGAATGTAATCCTGTGTGATGCTGGGAGGCACAATGCCTTGCCATTAGACAAACACATTGTAATGGACGTTTGAAATCTCTCTCTTCCTGCGAACCGCAACTTCATCCTAAGCGCCGCTAACCCTGGTCAGCACAATGCAACATTGTCCAACAGAACAGAGAAAAAAAGATTCAGGCATCAAAAATATAAAACATGGGACAAGAATGTGTAATTAAACCATTTTTACATCAGCATACATCTGAAACAAAGACCAAGCAGTCAACAAAACTCCATAGAAGGAAAAATCCTAGGAATTAAGGGAAATATTGTATACTCACGATACATTTAAACATAAATTATTTGAATAATCTCCCAGCCTGGTGCCTCTTCAATGTTTGGCCAAGACTTTAACATCGGAGGACTCAAACGGACGATGCCAAAGGTCTTATACAGATGGCAAGCGAATCAGATTACCAGAACAAACATGCATACATTTTTACCAGAGCTTGGATTTTGTAATGACATTCTGTTTGTGCTGCTGGTGGAATGTATTTTAACAGGTCTCTGTTGCTATCACGACATGCAGGTATATGCTTACAAGATTCTAAAACCACCCTAAAAACTGTACATGATTTCTGAGAGATTTCATGTCAAAGACTCCTTGGGCAATTAATCAACAGAACAAAGGCTGCTCTTGTTGTTCTCTCGACTGTAGTCAGGTGCAGTGGTATGTCTGTTTTTGTTATTCAGCGCATAATTGGGAACAAAATTATTGAATACACTTTTAGTATGTCAGCAGTCCTGCCACATATTTGGTAAAGTTGAGGTACGGAGTACAGAACCAATTGTGGATTCCAAACACGCCCATATCATGCCAGTTTCATGACATGGCCCACCGGGGTCCAGCGAAGTCCCTGCCTTTGTTCCCTGGGCACTCCTGGAGCGTGGGTTTGAATCCAGCCCACTCCACTTTCAGGAACAAATATCGCCTTATAAATTCACTTTCCTGTCTCTCTTTATGTCCAGTAAGCTAGCTACAGTACTCCTCTTTCCTATCCTCTATTACAACCAGCCATAAAGCCCTGGTGTGATCCTAATGCCCTAGTCTTGCCAAGGTCCACTGCATTACCCCGTAGGAGAAAAAAGGATGTATTCTGAGGTGCAATATTTTGCTATGCAACCAAGAAATCCTATTAAGCTATGGATCTAGCCAAAAATGAAGGGGCCTAGCCTAAATAGTTCTTGGATGTCACTGTGCGCCTACATTCAGACATGTGGGCCTACATTTTTCAAAGTCGTCCCACACGTGCACCTTGTTAAAGAGGTCACTAGAGCACCGCAGATGGAGTAACATGACCAGGCTAGAAGCTCCCTCCTGGACCAATGGGAGATCACGTCCGCAGTCTGAGACTAGCACTCCTATGCGTTCCTTCAAGCTTTATTTGCCGTAGCATTACATAGAACCTGTAGAAACATCCCAGTCTGTCAATGGCTGTGGACTGTGTTTAACAGTATGACACACCTTTACTCGGCAGAGCAAACTTACAGGTTCTACCAACAACTGGCATCCTGCAAACCGGAACCAGTTCAGTATTCAACATGAGTCAAAAGTCATGGAGTAGAGAAACTTGCAGAAAGTGGCTTCCAGATTGCAGGTCCCCCGATAAGGATCTTCTGATACCGTTTTTTTCATTGCCGATACTGATTCAGAGTAATGAACTTTGTACCAATCCACTAGTGACTACTTGTACTATGACTGCCCTAATTATTTGAAATAAAAACAGTGAATAGACATCACGTTGATGTCCCCAAACCGTAACATTGCAAAAGATTGAGAAATAACTGTTAGTTCTATCTAAATTGGCGCATGTAGCTTGCTGTTGTTGTTGTCCAATCACAAGGTGATGCACTAGTGGCACAAGATTCAATTCTATTCGTCTCCATGTGGCACTTATTAAGAAATAAGCTAATCAACTGAAAATGGAACTAAAAGGAAAGGCTACTGCACCATGAATATGAATGGATTGAGAAAGAGAGAAAACACACAGTTAAAAGGTTGTATTCTCAATTAGCTTGAATTGTGCTGGTGGACTAGGGTCAGTTCTCCTTCTCCACTATAAATCCTAGAAGATCTAAGGAATGCATTTTCTAAATCTTCCCTGTCTCCTGTCGTTTAAAATTTAAGAGGACATGAGGTCTTGGCCCACACCTGCGGAGTACCAGGCTTGACTTGTTGCTGTCTGTGTCCAAAGTCCTACTGGTTGTGTTGCAGATCAAGACGATACCTGATGATTTCAGCTGTCACTCTTTTGACCCCACCCCATTTGTCCCTGTGCTTGGTTTAAATAAAGTCTGGGCTCAGCCCACATGCATCGATTAATTATAGCAATTTGAACTCTTAATATGTTCACCCGACACAGCCAGAAGAGGAATGGTTACCCTTCTGAGCCTGGTTCCTATCTAGGTTTCTTCCAAAATCTTGGCCTTAGGGAGTTATTGTTGTTTGCTGCTTGGGGTCCATGGCTGGGTGTTTTGCAAAAACACTTTGTGACAACTGCTGATGTAAAAAGGGTATTCCTAAAATAAATATTATTTGATTTTGATTTGATTTTGAAGATTATCAAGCAGCAAGGTAATGTGAGACTTCTCTGCAAGTCGGAATGGAAATATTCAAAATGACCATAAGCAACATATTCATCTCCTGGCACATTTCAACACTGTTCTAGAGAAGCAGGTTCTTTTCGCAGTACTTTCATTTAAATTTTTTATGATGCGAGCATGGCACGTTCAAATGAACAGAGCTCCCATCAGTGAATGGTTGGTTTTGGCAAAACGGAACATTATTACAAAACTGTTCATGTTCATTGGAGCATGTTGGGCTTTACTCAAATGTAGCATGCTCATACAAATGTAGCTCCAGCTATTGAATGGTCCTTTTAAACTATGAACCGATTATTGTTTAATTATTTAACAGAATCCACCACGGATGCCAACAATCCCTCCCCCCGTTTCACACACAACTTGTCACTAGTAGAGTAAATAAAAAGGGTAATGTCATACAATCGTTCTGTTTTATATAAAACTATTGGTACACTTTATTCAGATACTCAATCTGTAAATGTTTTACAGACGGTCTACAGACTATCAATAATATACCAGTCAACTATCTATGACTAAACTAAACCCTCATCCTATATCTAACATTAACCCTTTCCCTAACCTATTTACTGTTGATAGTATGAATATCTGTATAGACTAATTATTTTGGGGCATATTTTGACAGTTGATAGCTGGGTGACAGATATGAAAGAACAGGGTGGATGAAGATTAGCCTAACTGAGACACAAACAAAATGTTGGAGGGGGAATTGAACCAGGGTCTTCGGCATAGATAAAGAACAGGCCCTCTCTCATCAGAGTATTGAGAGTTACCACTAGACCACAGGATCTGATGGCATCATACAATTCTGCAAAGCCTGTAAATGCATCATTCAATTGTCTGACTGCCTGACTCAGCAGATCTGAAGTAACTGGCTGTTTGCTGGGACCCCAGGCTCCTGTATTGGACTCTTTTTACAGCCACAGAGCACATACAACAGCCTTGTTGCCAAAGAAGAGACCTTGGCTTAGCGGGACTTTATTACTAGGTTTAAATGATGCCCTCTGATGGAGGCAGCTCTTTGGCTACAAATTGGCTGACCAGTCAGGCAACTCTAAAGCAGTTTTAGTCTTCCAAAGCTGAGATGGGAGACACTGTATACTGCAACAATAGCCAGACGCTTTACAAAAGTTCCCAGATAAAGACATTTTGATTCTATGTAGTAGCACAATGAAATGTGGGAACCGCCAAGGGAGGTGAATACTTTTGAGAGCCACTGTAGTTAGACTACAATACTATACCTTAGAAAAAGAAATGAATTTCCTAACAAATTTCACATATTGAATCCATTACATTGTCTATAATAGTACTTAATGTTTTCTTTTCAAGTCAAACCAGTAAAGTAAGTCCCGGAGGATTTACAGTTTTGCTAATCAGGTGTCAATCACTGTCATACACCCGAAGAAACAACACTGGGGCCAACACGTTCCCAGAATCCCGGACAGAATTCCTGATGGTCCTTATTCACACAACATCAGAGAGACATTTCCCAGGAAGGCTCAGCCAGGCTCCCACTGCTCAAGCCATGTAATCTGCAAAAATATCCATGGGTCCTGAGCGTCGCATGCAGCAGAGATTCCGCTGCGTCTAACATTCCACATATAAAGGAGTAGAAGAAATAAAGAATCCAAGTTCCCAAATGGCCCCATATTCCCTAAAACTGGGCTCGGCAGCACGGTTCCGGTAGTGCCATGGGGTTTTGTTCCAACTAGGGACCAAAACAGATCATCTGGACTATATGATCAGTTCAGTGATTGACTAGAGCCTAAAGTGACTGAGGCCCTCCAGGACCAAGACTCCTTAACCCGCCTTAAATAGTTCAGAAGGTGATAGGGTCCAATTAGGGAAGAACCCATGGGTTCATTAATCACTTCTCTCTGAAAAGCCAACAAAGGAATCTGTTAATAAATGACACACACTGCGTGGACCCCAAGGAGACTGTGTGGAATTTGATGCTGAAACCATTACATGGCTCGGTACCATGGTCCTCGCTAGCTCCTAACTGAGACTAAAGCAGGGTTAACAACCTCCCCTGGGCATTGTCTCAATCCCACTGGCGACTTCATGGTTCCATCCACCCAGCCTCTAGCCCTCCACAACACAGGCGGTGTGGAAGTGATTATGGCCCCTAAGCTCCCGTGACATGGATACATCGACACATTTTAAACGCTCTGTCAGAGGATCATACTTTAATCAGATTGAAAAGACACCAGGCATGACACAGGCATCTCAGGAATCTGGTCTGTCTTTTAAAACCCAGAAGAACCAGAGAACTCTCCCAAGCCGGTTGTACCAAAACATAATGACCGCTCACAGGTGAAGCGAATAACGTCAATCATCTCCTAACCGGGGCACATGTCAAGGTCTGGGTAGATTAGATGGTAAGCGAACGATCAGTTCTCATAGTCGACATGTTGGATCCTGGAGAAATGGTCAGGAGAAAAGACCAGAGCGCCTTTGACAAGGGCCTGTTGCGTCTGTGGCTGTGTAGCGGCTGACCGGTCAGAGTGCCCATGATGACCCCTTTCCAACATCAAAAGCTCCTACAATGGTTACGTGAGTGTCGGAAATGGACCTTGTAACAGTGGAAGAGGGTGGCCTGGTCCAATGAGTCCCTTTATTAATATATCAGGCGGACGGCCGTGTACAGGCGTGCCGTTTACCTGGTGAAGAGATGGCATCAGGATGCACCGTGGGAAGACGACATGCATGATGCGTGTGATGTTCTGGGCCATGTTCTGCTCGGAAACACCGGGTCAGGGCATTCATATGGATGTCAGTTTGAAATGTGCCACCTACTTAAACATTGTTGCAGACCAGGAACACCCCATCATGGCAACGGTATTCCCTGATGGCAGTGGCCTCTTTCAGCACAGAGCACACATTGTCCGAGAATGGTTTGAGGAACATGATCAGGGGTTCAAAGTGTTGAGTGTCGAGCATCTCTTGGATGTGCTGGACTAACAACCTTGATCCATGGAGATTCCATCTCGCAACTTACAGGACTTGAAGGATCTGCTGCTAATGTCTTGGAGACAGATGTCACAGGACACCTACACAGGTCTTGTAGAGTAAATGCCACGACAGGTTGGCACTTTGATTGTGGCAGTTGGAGAACCTACAGCATATTAGGCAGGTGGTCATAATGTTTCGCTTATCAGTGTGAGTGCACAATATTATGTGTAACAGTGTGTGTCTATTCTGTATTGTGTAACAATGTGTGTTCATTCTTCATGTGTTTATTCTTAATGTGTTGTGAGTGTTGTATGGATTATGTACATATCACTGTGTGTGTATTCTGTATATGTAACATTGTGTATTTGTTCTCTATTTTAAGTGTCTGCATGTGTACCCACACAGCAACAGTGTGAATGTTTTTGTAACAGTGTGTTTGTATTTTGTACCTGTAAAAGAGGAAGTGTGTATTCTCTGTGTGTAACAGTGTGCGTGTGTATTCCTTATATGTTAAACCGTGTACGTATGTATTCTTTATGAGTAACATCGTATGTGCTAAACTTGGAGAGGTAATGCCATTCCAGCCAACACTGCAATGATTGCGATCAGTTCTCACAAAAAGCTTTGCTAGAAGGTAGGATATTTAACAATGTTATACCTTGCAAAAAAAAAACTTAATGGAGCTACACAGGGGATTTCACTCCCATGTAGAAGATGTATGAATTACAACAACATTATGATTTATTTAAAACAAATCTCTCACTTCATAACTTAGTGGAGAACTTGCACTTACAATTATAATAATTAATTGAAAACATGTGTCAAAGCAATTCCAATGGTAAAATGAATCCCCACTAGGTCCTGCCTATTTTCTGACACAATCACAAATGTAGCAAACTGCATAGACTTTTTCTACACTGGCTGGGTGCCCCTGGTTTCCACTAGGTAATGTCATAGAACATTAACATGCTGGCGAGTATATAATACTGTGAAACCCCATCATTCCACTATTTCCACATTTCTGAAATTATAATGCAATTACAATAAAAAACATTTATAGCACCTTTAAGACATAGCCCAGTAGCTTAAAGAGTATTTTTTATTGAATCTAGGCCAAAACCTTATCTGAGAGAACACTATAAGGACTCTAACAACACCAACATGTTGTCTTTATGATGTACAGTACCTACGAGACAGATCTGTTCCAGTACTAAACTATTGCTATAGCACAGTGAACAGACAGGCCTATTCCAGTACTAAACTATTGCTATAGCACAGTAAACAGACAGGCCTATTCCAGTACCAAACTATTGCTATAGCACAGTGAACAGACAGGCCTATTCCAGTACTAAACTATTGCTATAGCACAGTAAACAGACAGGCCTATTCCAGTACTAAACTATTGCTATAGCACAGTAAACAGACAGGCCTATTCCAGTACTAGACTATTGCTATAGCACAGTAAACAGACAGGCCTATTCCAGTACTAAACTATTGCTATAGCACAGTGAACAGACACAGGCCTGTTCCAGTACTAGACTTTTGCTATAGCAAAGTGAACAGACATGGCTGTTCTAGTACTAGACTATTGCTATAGCACAGTGAACAGACTGGCCTGTTCCAGTATTAGACTATTGGTATAGCACAGTGAACAGACTGGCCTGTTCCAGTACTAGACTAGTGCTATAGTACAGTGAACAGACTGGCCTGTTCCAGTACTAGACTAGTGCTATAGCACAGTGAACAGACATAGGCCTTTTTCAGTTCTAGACTTGTGCTATAGCACAGTGAACAGACATTGGCCTTATTCAGTTCTAAACTTGTGCTATAGCACAGTGAACAGACATTGGCCTTATTCAGTTCTAAACTTGTGCTATAGCACAGTGAACATTCATCACTTTGATTGGAGTTACAGTATTAAAGTATGTTTGCATTCCAAACGGTGCCCTAATCCCTTCATAGTGCTGATACTGCTGACCAAAAGTAGTGCAATACAATAAATAACGGGGTGCCATTTGGGATGCTTACTGACATTAAAGACTGTAAATAAATAACATATCTTTTAAAGCCAATGAGTTGAAGTAAATGAAAAGTCCCCTAAAACAACAGAAACCGAGAAAGGTGAATATAAAAATGGAGCAAGTAAAGGTAAAATTCCTCATCACACCTTTTTACTGCCCCAATAATCATAAGATTCAAAAACAGGGAACAGCAGGGGCTTGTGAACTTGGGAACATCCACACCATAAAAAGCCAACAGGCAGAATTACCCTGCTACTACAAATAACGCCCAGACACCTCTCAACCACCACAAATCTCCTGGGACCCTCCTCCCAGACACACTGTATGGGTTTAATGGCACATATCCATAGCAGACAGAAACAGTTGGCACTCAATGCCCCTGGCAGCCAATCTGTTTGACCAGAGAAGTGGACCACTTTCATCTCACAAGACTCTCAGCAGACTTCCATGACTTCTGATGAAACTGGGAAACCAGAGACCTGCCTGGGGTCCAATGGAAACACCAAGCCCAATGAATAGCATGAATTCCAAGCAACACAAATAAATCCGTAGATGCTTGTGGTCTGGCCGACCAGGAACTGCCATGCCAACTGCCGGCCGGTCTGACATCCACAAAGTTCTGGGTGGAATATGCACGTCTTTATATTCATTCCACAGGTCCATGAATCAATGTTTGCATCTTTTTGTCACTGTAAACACTTTTAAAACCTTTTGTTCAAAGGTTATCCAGAATCTACTGTATTACATGCTTAGGCATGTCCATTGCAGAGGCCATGCTAACCAATGTGAGCAATAACAAAATAAAGGGAGGGGGATTACTGCAGACACAGTGAAAATGAAAGGTTACAACGGTACTGGCAGTGACCGACAGTGGTTGCTAAAATACATTTGGAAATGCATCATTCTCATTTAAGAAAGGATTTAAATAGAGTGTAGCAACATCAAAATTCAAGTGAGAAGTATGGATGTGTTTGAAACCAAAAAATTAAGAAAATTCCCATCAGCAGTACATGAGTATAACTCCTGTACAGTATAGAGCTCTATGTATATCTATAAGTCTACCTAACCTGGCTACGTACCTGATTTCTGTAATTGTCAGGTCACCTGTGTTATTCGAACGTGAGCTCATCCGGCATATTGCTGTGTCAATGGGCAGTTTATAATCTCTGTCAAATTAATATACTAATAAATTAGCTTTACCTCAGAGAGGTTGTGCTACCAAAAAACATTCTTAGCATGTGCTATGGTCATAGATGGTTTTGAACAACCTGCTTTAAAAAAAATATTTTAAAATCAGAAAACTGCAAAAGAAAACACAAAGAAGAGGGTTTCAAACCCAAGGAGTGAACTCAGACAATAAGAGACCAACAGACTGCAGCGATTGCAGAAACCGCGGTGGAGCTTGGCTGGATTGATCGTTCCGGTGTACACGGGAATTTCATTATTTTCAGTAACTACTTTCGCAAAAAAACTGTTGTGTTTGTCCTAAATGCACACTTTAAACCATTCCCAAGAAAAGGATTAGCACTGTGGGTAGAAACATTCCTGAGATGAGGAAGTGATTACCCACGACAGTCACGTCCACTCTTCTCAAGTCATTCAGGTGTCATCCCACCGTACCTGCCCACCAGGGCTGACTGAACAGAGTAATGTGCCACACACGAAAGTGAAGACAGCCCACCTGTTTGTTGTGACATGGGTTGAAGGAGCAGGAATGTCATGAAACCACCCACCAGCCAATCTTATCCCATAACCTTGATAAGTGTCCACAGAGGGCTTTGGACATGCCCAGTCAGAGAGCACTGATCACACTCTGAAGGAAAGGCAAGTGAACTCTTCAGCATCAGTGTCTCTTGAGCCTTGGCTGAGACTGTATCAAACCATCTCTGAGGTCAGAAGGTTTGTCAGAGAATGTTCAGCATGTGTTTGGTCTACAGGCCTATATCAGACAGTCTCGGACTGACTGAAATGAACGATAAGTCTTTTGGTGTTACGGCTCAAATCCCTTGTAGTTGCATCAGAGGATCGGCCTCATAGCCTGAACTTGGCAGTGGTTGAAGTGAAGGCGGTCTGAGCCACCAAGGTAGCACGACAGACCAGGAGGCTCCTTTATGGCACCAAGCTAACCTCCACAGTAGTTTGAGCCTTGACTGTGCTCCTAGCTGATGAGTGCAGCACAGTCAATCCCTGTGCGAAGCCCCGTATGAGCAAAGCAAAAGTGTCCAGCATCTCACCGGGAAGCAGCCACGCATCGTCAGGTGGGATTTTCCCATTGCCTCACGACTCCTTGAGGTGGCTTGGTCACCAGCACAGCTGACGGAGGTCACAGCACAGCTGACGAAGGTCACCAGCACAGCTAACGGAGGTCACCAGCACAGCTAACGGAAGAGCAGTGTGTGTGTGTGTGTGTGTGTGTGTGTGTGTGTGTGTGTGTGTGTGTGTGTGTGTGTGTGTGTGTGTGTGTGTGTGTATGAACAGTGTGTGTGCATGTGAGCAGTGCATGTGTGTGTCTACTGAGAACATCAACTCTTCAAAATCTGATGGGATTTTTTTGTGATGACATATAATTGGATGGGACAAAAAAGATGGAAGGGAGTAAAAAACATGCCTGATGTGAGGACTAGCTCCTCCCACGCCGCCTTTGGAGAGCAGCTTAAGGGCGGGATGGCTCAATCGGCCAAGACGGCGGGAGGCCAGGAAGAGGGATCATTTCAGTCATTCAACCTGAACAAGAACGGCTATCATTGGGACCCAGATGATCACTGTATAGAATCAAATTAGACTGGGGGAATATAGGGAGCAGGAAATGATTACATGTCCCCCAGGCAACGGACTTAAAGAAAGAACATGCTTGATTCTCTTGCTCAAAACAATGATCACATTGTATTGACCTGCCAGCTGGAGAAATACCTATGAATATTTTCTCTCGCTCTGCTTTCTAATAACTACAATATAGCACAGCATGTACAACAGACTTAAGCCACTCTTTTATAATAAATGATTAACATTTATTTTTATAGTTCATAACAGCTCATTTAATCTGCAGAAAGGAACATGAGAGAGTATTCTTGGACCACTGTGGCTTGGCTCGTGATGCATGCACCTGTAATGTACTGCCAGTTGTGTTGTCAATCAGAATCACTCTGGACTCACTCGCAGCCTGGTCTTTTTGAAGTGCCTAGAACATATGACCAACCTTTCTAACCTACATAATTAAAGTATGATAGGGCTGCCTGTACAAGGCTTAAAAGCGTGTGTGCACTGCACACACAACTGTACAGATTATTATTTGTTCCTCAAAAAGACACATGTAAAAGGTGGGATAAGATCAGCAATTAGGAACAATAGTTAAAAAAGCTTTTTATTGTAATATAAGCCTACGACTTACAGTAGACCACATTGCCAAAACACTGTGATTCTAGTACTGAACATTATTAAAAGGGAGAAATGTGTATTTCCTCACCCTCCTTCCTCCTGAAAGCCCTCAAGTTCATCTTTCTGTTCGGCCAGGGTAGATTCCAAATCCAGGTAGCTTCCATTTTGGGAAAGCTGAAGGGTGCAGTCATCAAGCTACATGGGAGGAAAAAGAGATGACGCAATTAAGACAACATAATAATGACAGTAGTCATGGATACTTTCAAGACAATTAGTCTACTCAGAGGTCCGCTCTTATCACAGCCCAAATAGCTTTTGGCAAAGGTGACCGTTGAGTAAAAGATAAATTGGCAGATATGTTGGTTAAGGGATGTGCAACCATGTACCAGCTCCAGGGTGCCCATAATTTGCCCTGGTAAAAATCTAATACCCAGATGTCGAGACCAAAGTAATATTTCAATTTTAACTCGGTTTACAAGAAGTAATGCAATGGAGTCAGTATTTTTGCCTGCAACTTTGTAGCAGGTCAGTTTATAACTTACTAGAGTATACAAATGTATAAAGACTACGGCAAACCCTTGATTACTCCAACGCTAACCCCAAAACCTGGCCGTCCATAGACAATGTGAGCGTGCTCGGATTCCCTTCAACGTTTGAATTCAGTCAAACATCGGTCTGTTTGCTGGATGGATGTATCAATTCATAGCTCAAGTATGAGTGAGGTAATGGAGTAAGGCCTGCTAACCTCTCCTGTTATTCCAGCCATCCATCCATCCCTAATTCAATTATGACTTGCATCACTCAAAAAATACAGAGGTATGCTTGTTCTATGAAAAATATCCCTTCAATGCTTCCATACTGTTGACAACATCATAACATTTCAAGTTTCAGAGAATAATTGGTCAGTAATTAATTAAGCCCCTATCTGAATACTATATAAATGCATCCTTCATCCCTCCTTTAAAAGTATTTGAATTGGCTGGATTGGTCCAAGTGTACTAACTCACACCAATAAGCCACTAGGTGACCTTGCTATGTTCAGGCTATAGAATGACTGGTCGATCTGCAATTACAGGCCCTTAACAAATAGAGAAGGAAGCCTTTTTGGGGGTATTGGATCACAGCCCAGCTAGGTGTTTTTAAGTTATTCTCCAGTGTCGCTTGGCAGTGCGGGAGTGTTCCCTGACCACTGTCAGCAGCAGCACCTCATGCAGTGTCCAGGTCTATGTCTAAAATAGCATCCAGTTCCTTTTATAGTGCACCTCCAGATGCATTCTGGAACAAGGTGCTATTTGGAAAGCAACCAACGTAAGAGAGGGCTGACAGAAGAAAGAGAAGCAGATTTAGATAACCTTCTAATCCCTCCCTCCTACACTCTTCCTCCCCTCCAACTCACCACCTCTATTCCCTCCACCTACACTGATTTCACACCCTACTCAACTCTACTCCATCACAGACTGTAAAACTAGCTGCCGCGTAACTCCACTACAGCCTCAGGGTGTAACCCTACAGTAGCTACAGTGTAAACCTACCACAGTCTCAGACTGTAACCCAAGCAACAGCGAAATCCCACTACAGCTTCAGACTGTAACCATAGCTACGGTGTAATCATACCACAGCCTCAGATTGTAACGCTAACTACTGTGTAATTCAACTAAAGCCTCAGTCTGTAAACCTAGCTACAGTTTAATCCCACTACAGCTTCAGACTGTGACCATAGCTACGGTGTAATCATAACACAGTCTCAGATTGTAACGCTAACTACTGTGTAATTCAACTAAAGCTTCAGACTGTAACACTAGCTACGGTGTAATCCCACTACAGCCTAGCGGTCTGTCAGTGATGAACCGGCTGTTTCAATTCACAACTTCAAAGGGTCAACAACACAGGACAAAAGCTGACCTCTGGCAGACAAGATAGAAGGACAGGTTAGAAAAAGAAACTGTGATGGAGGGACAAACACATCACACCGACAGAGAAGAAGAGGCTGTCTGGACTGTCTAGGCTTATTGACTCGGCTGCTGTGAGCAAATAAATAAACCTCTTCAGCAGGAATTAATTGCCTCTTTCCTTCTGCCACTGACCCAGTAGCTTTTGTTTCATTGGTTACTCAGCATGCAACTGCGACAGATAAGACAATACATGACAAAAGATGAAAGAACTTTAACGGGTGTAGTTTGGCATAGAATTGCAAAAAACAATCACTGTTGAAGAGAAACAACCAATGTCACATTTAAAAAAATACCAACACCAACTGTTTTTGAAATTACAACTGTGATTTGTGCTAGCTCTGATGTTGTTCCATTTCCTCCCCCTGAATTACTGAAACGTAATTAAACATGGATGGAGGGGAGAGGGAGGTTGCTAACTGTGAAAGACATTATGGAGGCCGCTTTGATCTGTTCAGCCACTCATGTTTGTCTTTGGCTGTACTGCGGCGCCCAAGGACTGTGTCAAGATGGAGAAGTGAAACAAAACATGTGGTCAGCTAGGATAACACACTCACTCACTGACTAAAACGTTGTGTTATTAGCAATGTAATAAGTGCCACGTTCTTAAAGTTGGAAACTACAACTAACATTTTGCAGGCAGCACACCTGCATTGTCTGTTAAGGGCAGACAGACACGGTTGAATACCTTCAGGGGAAACAGACAACTTGATGAGCAATGACAAGTCTGACAGGATTGAAGACGTTCTTACTGCAAATCAGAGAGACAGATGGGTGTGTAGAAAAAAAGGGGGAGACCGAGAGAAAAGCAAAAGAGAGTGAAAGGAGACGACAGAGAGAGAGAAAGAGAGCTTCATAAGCTTACAGGACAGATTAGACACTGACAGGATATCCAGACGTTCCACTCAGGCCAAAGTAAGGCCCACTATATTGAGCGGGCCTGCCTTGAAGAGTTGCCTGCTGGGGTAACCATTGAAACAATAGCCCACTAATAAAATAGGCCAAAACACAATGCAGAATTCAAGGAAGTAACCAGAAAGCGTGAATCCAAGAAATGCATTACTGCATAGATGTTATGACACCTGTTCAACTACAACTGACAGACATGCAATCCGTCCTGGTAATCACCCTCCTAAACACAGCCCCACGCCACGTACAGTGTCTTGTCGCTTTTCCTATTCTCCCCTTATATAATAGGCTTGCTGGATTACAGATTACAGTATAAGTATCCAGGCCAGAAATGCCTGAAGTGACCCACAGAAATGGCACTTAATCCAGGAACGGTGCTCACAGATTAAGTGCAGTATTGTTGGTTGGCCGGCAAGGGATTTGAACTCATCCAGGCCATGTTGTCCAAGGGTCCAGAGAAGTAACCAATGTTGCTCAGTCACACACCGAGGCCCGGCCTCTCCCTTCCAATGCATTGTGGTCCGCCGGTCAGAGACGCGGGCAGTTAGGCGGTGACAGCTAAAAATAAAGAGTGTACAATTTTCCCATTCAAAATGCAATCTCACCCTCAATTTCTTCTTCCCGGCGCTGCAATTTTGCGGCCACAGAGGCTGATAAAATACCCCAGGTTTGGAGGTTTAGAAATAACCAAATTATCAGTATTGAGTCGACGCGTATTTACACAATTTATTTGTGGAGCAAAATTATAATAATAATAATAATAATAATATAATTGGGGGTGTCCTTTACTTAAGGGTTTCTGTTGGAACCAGATGACATTACATCTAGAGTACATCAGCACATAGCATCCGAACATTTATATACCGTAGGGGGATACTGTCTGTGGTCTGTCTCCCAGGACAGTGGACTTAGCATGCTCATTACACACTATACCCATGAGAGGGACCACAGCAGTTGTCTTCAGCTTCTGACAAGCATGAAAAGGGATGAGCCTGTACCCGGGAGCCTGAGTAGGCCTGCGTGAATGTGGAGCTCTCTGCTCCAGCACACAGAGAAGCTTCGAGACTGACAGGCCAAACCTCAACTCTACATAACAATGTGAAACAGAAATCCAAAGTGCAGCCACAGTCATGAAGGACAAACCTATATTTTACAGCATTTAGCATACCTTCTCATTATGGGCCTGTAATTTCTCTGGAATCATTTGCAGGAAGACAAGCTTTGCAAAAAGCGAATTTGTAAAAAAATAAATAAAAGCGTGCCTATCTTCCAAGTGGCCTGTTCTGCCATTCTCCATGTCGAAGTGAGTCAAAGCTGATTCCATTCCAAATAAATTGACCAGGTACAAGAACAGAAAAAGGAGGGAAAATATAAGTATGTTTATTTGGACTTTTTATATTCTTCTTCGTAAATGTTTTCACAGGGCAGTGAAAGTCAAACATCTAGTTGCAGATTTGAACTGCAACTGATATCCAACACCCTGTTCGGAACATCTGCATAGGACCTTGGGGGTGATCCGTGAGGTAGCAAGGCATACTGCATGATCACTGTGTCTATTTACAGTTTGCCTAGTCATCCAAAAAGGACAATAAATCATTCAGGACTGACTGGTGAGACGAAAGCCTGAGTCAGGCCAAAAATAGACACACTGCGAGCTACACACTGTAATGAGGATGCTGAGAACATTTGAAGGCTAGACTTCACAATACCTCTTCACTGTTATTTTTGTAGCTGTACACAAAGAGATACTACATGCCAGACTAGCGGAATATGACCCAGATCGTGTGTTTGAGCTGATCACAACCTGATGTCAGTGAAGAGAAGACCCAGGCAGCTGCAGGGCCCAGATGTCATCTTCAGACGGGCCGCTCCACCTCTCCCCAAACTACTCCACCTCTCCCCAAACTACTCCACCTCTCCCCAAACTACTCCACCTCTCCCCAGCCTACTCCACCTCTCCCCAAACTACTCCACCTCTCCCCAGCATACTCCACCTCTCCCCAAACTACTCCACCTCTCCCCAGCCTACTCCACCTCTCCCCAAACTACTCCACCTCTCCCCAAACTACTCCACCTCTCCCCA
>JACXGJ010002716.1:0-61999 GCA_016801105.1 Esox niger | reverse complement strand
AGGCTTCTGAAGTTTGAGGACAGAATGGGTGCAGCCAAGTACAGAAAATCTTGGAAGAAAACAGGTCTATAAGAGAACTGATACTTGGCTTCTCTGCATTATGGCCAAGAAGGCTTCTGAAGTTTGAGGACAGAATGGGTGCAGCCAAGTACAGAAAATCTTGGAAGAAAACAGGTCTATAAGAGAACTGATACTTGGCAGAAGACTCATCTCCCAGCAGAACAATGAGCTCAAATATACAGCCAATGTTGCAACATCATAAAAAGGGGAATAGTCCAAAGGAGAATGCTTTTTGAGAGCCACTGTAAATGTAACATTGCCGGTTCCCTCTGAAGTACTCTACATAGTCCGAAATATAGACCCTGATATCCAGTATTGCAATTATTTTAAATACTTGGTGTTGAGGTAGGGGGTGGCAGTTTAGTAACATGTATTTACTAGCCAAAAACTAGAGTGGTTACATTGTTGATTGAAACCATACACCTTGAGTAAATAAGAACAGCGCAATACATTAATCTTCATCCTGTTTTTGTAATCTTTATCCAGCCTTTTGTCTGAAGGGCGGGTATCAGATTTTTGGTGGCGCTAAGAAAACAGACAGAAGAGACAGAAACATATAGTGATAGAAAAACACAGTGTCATAAAGCAGTTCTGAAATGTATGTGACTGACACTATTATGGGATTCGTGGCAACAATCTGTGGAGAAAGATAGCTTCTTAATTATTTATTTGTATGAGTGTTAAAATGTGTTTATGTGTGCCAATGTTTATGGAAAGGCGAGTACATTTTGAGTAAAAATGTCAACATGTCTTTTTGTCTCATATGGGTAGGGCCACATGGCGCAATAAAATACACTAATGTAAATAAAACAGAGTATTTCCTGCAACACTGGGGTACATACCGGCCCTGATGGTTGCCAGTCCTTTTACAATGTTGACAATGCCAGCATTATGTTGCCAGTGATAGTCACCACTACATGTAAAGTTGCCAAGTTTAATATTGCATCCACCGTCTCATATGCTGCCAGGTTTAAAATTGTGTCCGCCATCTGATTGGTTGCCGATGTTAGCATTGCTTCCACCGCCTATTATGTTGCCAATGGAATTACTGTTGTTCTGACAGTGGGATTTACAGTGATCTATTACTGCAGTGGTACATAGAGAAACAGAGGGAGAGGCGGGGTGGTGAGAGAAAGAGAGGGAATCAAATGTTTAGATTGAAACTGCGTACATGTTATTGAGTTTCTTATTAAGAGTTAAAGGATTGACCTCATATTTAAATGTAAAATAACATACGAACACCAGACACACGTAGGATATTTACGAACGCTATGAAAATGTAGGAATAAATATGAATTCTAACCAAATGTTCAGGGTGTGTTTTGACCCTGCAGCCTTCAGATCATAGGACAGTCACCCTTAACATTTTCCCACACTGGATGCATAGTTTAATGATGACTAACAGTAACACCAAGGACTAACTGTAACACCAAGGTCGCTAAAATATGTAATGAATGCATGGCTTCGTTAAAGTTAGGTAAATGTTATGCATCATAACACAGCATTGGCTTTCAGGTTAGGGTTAAGTTTAGATGTCACAGCAATTGGGTTAATCCTTCTGAGACCAGGTTGGCCGCACGAATACAGCAAACGCTGCAAACACCAATGCATTCAATTTGCAATTAAACAAATAGTTCGACACAGACTGCACCTTCAAATTGGTAATAAGTGTAAAATAAAAACTGAATTTTAACAGGATTTCTTGTCAGTTTAATAGCACACCAGGTGGACAATGACCATCCACCTGGATAACCTCATTCGGGAGCATTGGTGTACACCTCGCTTATGCCCCCCCCTGGGTTAATGCCTCTGAGGTGGGCATCGGAGCCACCGTGTCCCAGCGCCAAGGTAACCCACTGAAATTCACAATTGTGTGTACTTCTATAGGAATCTCACCCTTGCAGAGATGTATGAAAATGCTGCTGACAGAGGGCATCTGGAAGTGAAATTGGCACTTGAGGAGTGGACAGATTGGCTGGAGGTCTCCAGAGCCATTCCTCCTTCCCATGAACCACAGGAATCTGGTTCAGCTTGATGGGTAAAAAATAGTGCATCCAAGACAGATAGGCTCAATATTTTACCCGATTCAATTTCACCCTATCGTATTGCCCATGTTGCAAGAACATCAGGACCAATGTAGCAGGGGAAAGGTCTTTTGAAGAAAATAGGTGCCCATGTGTTTGCATTGCATTTTGAACACCAATAGGCATCTGTATGAAGTGTATTCTATTTAGAAACCTGGTTAACTGCAATACAAAATGCAGTGTAATAAATGGACTGTCTTAGACTAGGCCCGATTTGCTTTAGACTCTTCAAAGACACCAAGGATGGGCAAAAACCTTGTTCTAAGACCTGACTGTGCATTTACGCAGACTCTTTTATGTAAATTTGAGCCAGGTGATTTCATAAGATATAGTACATTATGTAAAATAACATTAAAAAAAAAGTTTACCTGAACCCGAGAGCTGCGAGATCTAACGCTAACCAAACCTTTACCTAATCTATTTTGTTTCCTAACCGTAGCTCAAACCTCAACCCTCACCTTAACCCGAAGGTTCCAAGCCTTAAATTATCTGATCTATGGTACAGGTGTCGATAGCTCCAAGGGGAAGTTGCTTAGGTCACTTTTGTTTCCTTCCATTTTCGGCAGACCCGAAACAGGTAGATCAGATCGGAACTTTGAACTAGGACTATATCTTATTTTCATAATTTTGCTTGTATGATGACTTTTTTTGTTGAACATATCTTGAGCAGAAGATAAAACATTTTGGGAATTGACAAGAGGAGGGGTATAAAAAGTTAAAAGCAAGCAACAATGTGACTTCAGAACAACCTACAAATGTTTTGTTGTGGTTTGTTCTCTGAGCAATTGAATAGAATTGAACTAAATATAAATAATTGACAGCTATCCAGTTTTGCAAAGTTTCTTCAGACTTTGCAAAACTATTTATCTATTTATCCTTGTTGTTTTTCCAGAGAAAGTGGACTCATTCACTGTGCCCTATTCTGCCTATATTATTTAGGGGAGACACCCTGCCTGACTTTGCCCACTAGACCACCCTACCTGATCATCTCCCCCATAAATAAGGAAATCAATTTCCTTATAATTAAACATTCATTACTGTACCAGTTTCCCATCACCAGCTTTATTCCTACCAGTGTAAAAGGTCAACATTCCTTCATGGCTACATAATATTATCATAAGGCAAATATTGTCCCTTGTCACTTCTCTCTGTAGCAGTTTCAATTCAGGTAAATATTTATGTTCCAGGCAAATATTTAATTTACACATAGCTGAAGCAAGTACTTCCAGTACAGGGGTGGAGTTGTAGAAAGTTGACTGAAGGTTGAAATTATCATAAATATCATGTAATACAGTTTGCAATTACCTTACAAACAATACTTATATTACTACTTTGATTTTCTAAAACATTAAAACACAGAGGAAAGAAAATAACCATTGTAAACCAGATAGCAAAGAAAGACAAAAGTATTGAGAGCATGAAGCAATTTTGCTTCTATGAGCTCTATGTTCCAAATGTTTGGATCCCGTCTGACATGCCTGGACCTGCAGTGCAGTCCATATGAATTTGGACAGGGACGCAAGTTTCGTTGTCATGGCTCTTTTTGGCATTTTGGATTTTAAATGATAAAGGGGTTCAAGTAGAAAGGGTTCTGTATCGGATGAAATGTTTAGATATAACAACACATTTTGTAACGTACTTAGTTCCCCCATTTAAGGGTACAAAATGTACCAGGGCAGAAGTAATACATTACAAATACTTCTTAGATTATATTTTTTATTATAATTCCATTTAAGTACATTTTCAGTGAGGTGTTGTCATATGTACATATTTTAGAAAACGATTGGTCAATGTACAATCTCATTATAGCCGGCACGTTGGCAGTAGCATGGGACATTTGTGCCATTTGCAGGTTGGGGGACTGGTTGGCGTGCAAGCACAAAGTACAAATTGGTGGTTAGAAATAGGTGAGATATAGAAGCCAGTTCTAAACCTTTGGGACTCCGTCAAACTGCAGTGGGAGTCATTTATCTGACAAAATTGAATTTACCAAAATGGAACTGCGGTAAGCCTACCAAAATTCCTCAATGCGCACAGTAACGACTCCTCCTGGAAGTCAGAATAAACACACAGGGCAACATCTAAAGGATGGCTGGCCTCTTCAGTCTCAGTTTAGATTCATCAATAAGAAAGAGAGAGGGCAAAAATAGAATACGTGTGAGAATTGTAATGTGCAAACCACTGCTAACATCTATGAAGGAACCATGAATTCTGCTCTCTAGCTGACATTTCTGAATGAGAATGTCCGGTCATCAGTCCTTGATTTGAAGCTGAAACTAAATTGGGTTATTCAGCAGGACAATGATCCTAAACACAAGAGTATGTCCATATCACAAATTCTCAAACAGAGCAAAATTAAGGTTTAAGAGTGGTCTAGTCAAAGTCCTGAGTTGAACCCCACCGAGGTCATGGGGCAGGAACTTAATAGAGTAAAAAACCCTCCTACAGCAATTCTGCAAAAAAGCATGGGCCAAGGTATCTCCACAACGAAGTGACAGATAGATCTCCAATTATAGGTGTTGGGTTGCAGGTGTTGCTGCAAAAAACTTGGGGGCAATAATTTTTTCACACAAGGCCAGTTGGTACTGGATAACGTTTATCTAAAAAAAAAAAAAATTGAAACATTTAATTTTGTGTTTACTTGTGTTCTCTTTGCCTACTTTCACATGGATGAAGATCAGAAACTATTCAGAGTGACAAATATGGAATAATAGATTAAATCAGTAATGTGACAAATCTTGACTTATTTTCCAATTATAATGCAAGAAGGAAAACAAATATAATGCACAAAGAAAAACCATAAAGCATTGATATTGCAGCCCTTGCTGAAATGTTGGAGTAAAGGAAACAATAACTTTAAGGTGCAAGTGAAGCCATCAGCATCTTAGCAATTTAATTAGTTAAAATCAGATGTGTCATTGGGAACTGTTGATGTCTTTATTAGATAAAATAATACACATTATTTGTTTTGTATTACATACAATAAATGCAATAATGCAGTTACTGTATAATATATGTATAATATACATTCCTTTCTTATGTTTCTTTTTCTTGTTATTGCATGTTAAATAGCAGGTATAAAAATATGAGTCTTCACCATTCAGGAAATATACAGTGAAAATTATCAAAAGTTATTTCTTTTACTTCAAGTACTTTGTTAATGAGATGATTTTTACTTTTACATGAGTAGTTCTCTATATAACAACAATGTTTTGGGTTTATGGAAGGACTTACAGAACCACATATCCTATGCCATCGCTCATTGCTCTTCAATACACATTGAGGAAGACGTCATCTTTAAAATCCAGTTACCAAACTGATTATTGTCTTGAAAAGTATCCCAATGTATCTTTGACATCATGGTTTTATTGAACTGTTTAAATTATTTAACAAATATACTGGAAATAATTTAAATCCCATACATTTTCAATGGGCACCGTCCAAATAGCTTGGTGTGTGAGGATGGCGAGGGTGATTGGTTATAACTGAGCTCATTTAGGATTGCTACAAGTGGGGTGAAAACGTATCCAACCCGATATTTCGGGTTTGTATTATTACATACAACTGAGCCGGAGCCCCAACTTCTACACCCACAGCCATCAGAACCTCATCGACCAGCCTTTCATTGCCCCTGCTGCTTCTAGGTTCACCTGAGACACACTGTGTGTGTGTCATTCTGGCTAAGACCAGCTGATCTTTAAAATCTGATTTCATGTACACTGTACACTTAAGTAACCACTGTAGAAGCTTAACAGAAGCTGAGAGGATGGATAACCTGCTCAAAAGTACTAAGTATAATATTAATGATTTACCACACTGTGTTTTGTCAGTTTCATCATACCCAAAGGTTCTCTTTGTGACAGTATGTTGATTCACATTAACTATATGGAACTGATACCCTCCTTATAGACTGTCTTTATTTTTTTTAGTTCATCAGCAATTAATCATTTTACCTGGATTTTTTTTTAATAGCTGAGAACCAGCCCCCTGTCTCTCTTCTAGTGTGACACTACCCTATAAATGCACAGCTATCGCGCCACTCTGCACTTGAACACCTGTTCACTATTACATTCAAGAGATCAACTGCAGAACATTGACACAGGTAAATACATTATTTAAATACAGGGTTCTGATTTATGTTCAGAACCCTGCCTTTGTGCAAACCCTGAATAAATAAATAATTAATCTAATTCTAAATTCAATTTTAACATAGGGAATAAGACATACGATTGTTTTACAGTGGTGACTGACCGAGATATATTGCATGAATAAACTTTCCATATTAAGATCTGTGCATTTTGTGTACAGTTTGGTTGAGGACAATAATTGAACCGTTAATACTTCAACGCCTTGTATCTACATTATATTTCCATTTAAACATTTAATTACTTCTTCTAACCACACCGCCTCTCTGTCTCTCTGTTTGTCTTTGTATAATAGCCGCAATGGATAGGTGTAGACCACACTGTGAGGACAAAAACAAAGGTAGTTCCATTGGCAACATATCAGGAGGTGGCGGCAACGAGAACATTGGCAACGTATCAGGCGGTGGAGGCAAAGTTAACATTGGCAACGTAGACGGAGGTGGTGGCAACGAGAACATTGGCAATGTATCAGGAGGTGGAGGAAGTAACATTGGCAACATACATGGTGGTGGAGGCAATGCCAACATTGGCAATGTTGGAAAACAATCTGGCTGCCAATAGGGCTGGTAAGCAACACAACATTGCCAAAAATAATCTGTACACTAATTCATGAAGAACTGTATATTTGATTGTGACACATTGTCATGTGAAGCATTAAGCAATTACACATGCATTTACATACGCATTACCATTCTTACAACTGATACAAATTATCTATTACAAGGCTGTCTTGTTCCAGTAATTCTTGCCAAGAATCCCTTAAAATTTACCATTTCCTTTATTTCAGAACTTCCCAAAAATTCTCTTTTGTTTTATCCTTATGATTTCCTCTTTCATTCTCTTAGCTCCACCAATAACCTGTCATCATCTCTCCTGACCAAGAGGTGAAGATAATGAAGACAGGATGTAGATTAATGGAAAAGGCTGTGATCTTAGTGCTTCCAGATTTACTCTAGTTGGATGATTTTAATCAGAAATGTAATCACTCTTGTTTGGGAAAAATAAATGTAACACTGATTTAGGTTTTCTGTAAATTCTTACTATGAAAAGTAAATCATCTTGTGTATGTTCAACTCTCAAAAAAATACTGCAGATTGCTAGGATCTCAGACACTACAATTACCATGAGGACTAGTTCAGAGTGCATGGGCGATGCTATATGTATTAGTGAGAAATGTTGTGTAATACTAGAGTTGGAGTGCCGATAGCTCATTTATAACTGGTCTACAGACCATTTACAAGCCTTTATATCCTTTTCAGATAGGAATTGTGGGGTTAATGTGGTGTTGTTTCCCAATAAATTGCTGCATGTTTACATGTCAACGTTTGTAGAACGTTTATATAATGCACATTTTATACATACATTTTGATATAAAGGAATTCTCGGAAATGCACATTCCTGACATACAAAAAGCAAGCCACAATGGGATTAAGCCACAATGGCGAATTCATAATTTCTCTTAGAATCACCTTCAAAATAAAGAAGAATGGGACAAGTATTGAGTGTGTGCTAGACAGTGGTTCCCAGCTAATGGTACTAGGACCCCTGGGAGTACTTGGCCTCTCAACAGGGGATACTTGAACATGTTCATGACACCACAGCCTTACTATAGACATTAACATGAGGGGTTCTTCTGGAGAACTCAAAGCAGAGTGAAAATCTATCAGTGGTAAAGTACAGAAAAGGGTTGGGAACCAATGAGCTAGCAGATGACATAAGACTTTCAAAAGACAGATAAACAACAACCTCTTGTGACACTTTAGTCATGTCTATAATCTCATTGTACACAAGTGGAATTATTCAGTTGGGTTGTGAAGAGAAAATGTTATATGTGCACAAGTACAGTATAAAGATGTATGGATTGGCTAGATAGCAAGAAACCCATTTTATAAGCATTGGTACTCAGAGAGTGACTCCCTTGGACTTTTCCACATTTGATTGTGTTACAACATGAAATCAAAATAGATGCTCAAGAGCTATAAAGTTAGATGGCAACCTTGGTAAAAAATCTTCAACTCTTTCCAGATTAGATACAGTTACACTTGGCCACTGCAGGGTATTTAACGTTTTGTTCATAAGCCTCTCAAGTGTGGCTTTGGCTAAATATTTGTGGTCATTGTCCTGTTGGAATATGAAATCTCCTAGGTCTTTTGCAGACTTCATCAGGTTCTTCCAGGATATCTCTATTCATCCATTTTATCCCTGCAAGTTTTCCAGGTCTTGATGAAGAGAAGCGTCCCCACAGCTTAAGGCTCCCATCACCATACTTTACAGTTGGGATGGTGTTTCCAGGATGATGTGTGTTGCTGGACAACTTTTGTAAATCTTCTGGGTTAGTGTTCAAGTATCTGAACTGTCTCCTAGCTCAGGTGTGATAGACTTTAAATCTGTTAGAGTTGCCACAGGCCTCTGTGGCCGCCCTGGCTAGCCTCTTCACAAGGATACTGATTGTTTTTGACCACCTGTTCAGTGGAGTCTTATTCTCTCCATTTGTTCATGGTTTTTACTCTGCTTTGTGTCATGGTTAATTTTGGCACACTTTTTTGCTGGACCGCATAAGCAGAGCTGGCAAAGAAGAGCGAATGTCTCTTTTTTTCTGACTGACTTATTGACTGACTACCCTTTGTAAAATAGTGTAGTGGTTAGCAAAGCGGACCTGCAAAAAATAGGTTCTCCTCACAGGCAAAGCAAAGTACTCATTATTAATGATTCTGCATAGACTAAAACTTTGCTGGCTAAAACCTTCAATATCAAAATTATAGGCAAACACTTCTGCTGGCTACAACATACAGTAGTTACGTTATAGTAAGCTACTGTATGTTTGGGTTCAATCCCATGTATCTACATTATATTTCCATTTAAACATTTAATCACTTCTTCTAACCACACCGCCTCTCTGTCTCTCTGTTTGTCTTTGTATAATAGCCGCAATGGATAGGTGTAGACCACACTGTGAGGACAAAAACAAAGGTAGTTCCATTGGTAACAACCCACTGTGTGTGTGTCCTTCTGGCTAAGACCAGCTGATCTTTAAAATCTGATTTAATGTCTACTGTACTCTTAAGTAACCAATGTAGAAGCTTAACAGAAGCTGAGAGGATGGATAACCTGCTCAAAAGTACTAAGTATACTATAAATTATTTACTACACTGTGTTTGTCAGTGTCATCATACCCAAAGGTTGTCTTTGTGACAGCATGTTGATTCACTTCAACTATCTGGAACTGATACCCTCCTTATATAGACTGTCTTTATATTTTTTTAGTTCATCCGAAATGAATCATTTTACCTGGAATTTTTTTTTTAATAGCTGAGAACCAGCCCCCTGTCTCTCTTCTAGCGTGACACTACCCTATAAAAACACAGCTATCTTGCCACTCTGCACTTGAACACCTGTTCACTATTACATTCAAGAGATCAACTGCAGAACATTGACACAGGTAAATACATTATTTAAATACAGGCTTCTGATTTAAGTTCAGAAAACACTTCAGGCCTTTGTGCAAAGCCTGAATAAATTAATGATTAATCTATTTCTAAATTCAATATTATCATAGGGAATAAGACACAAGATTGTTTTACAGTGGTGACTGACCGAGACATATTGCATAAATAAACTTTGCATATTGAGATCTGTGCATTTTGTGGAGAGTTTGGTTGAGGACAATAATTTTACCGTTAATATTTCAATGCCATGTATCTACATTATATTTCCATTTAAACATTTAATCACTTCTTCTAACCACACCGCCTCTCTGTCTCTCTGTTTGTCTTTGTATAATAGCCGCAATGGATAGGTGTAGACCACACTGTGAGGACAAAAACAAAGGTAGTTCCATTGGCAACATATCAGGAGGTGGCGGCAACGCGAACATTGGCAACGTATCAGGCGGTGGAGGCAAAGTTAACATTGGCAACGTAGACGGAGGTGGAGGCAATACCAACATTGGCAATGTGTCAGGAGGTGGAGATAGTAACATTGGCAACATACATGGTGGTGGAGGCAATGCCAACATTGGCAATGTTGGAAAACAATCTGGCTGCCAATAGGGCCGGTAAGCAACACAACATCGCAGAAAATTATCTGTACACTAATTCATGAAGAACTGTATATTTTATTGCGACACATTGTCATGTGAAGCATTAAGCAATTACGTGTCCATTTTCATACACATTGTCATTTGAAGCATTAATAAATTATGCGTGCATTTACATATACATTACAATTCTTACAACTCATACAAATTATATATTACAAGGCTGTCTTGTTCCAGTAATTCTTGCCAAGATTCCCTTAAAATTCACCATTACCTTTATTTCAGAACTTCCCAATAATTCTCTTTTGTTCTATCCTTATGATTTCCTCTTTCATTCTCTTAGCTCCACCAACAACCTGTCATCATCTCTCCTGACCAAGAGGTGAAGATAATGAAGACAGGATGTAGAGTAACGAAAAAGGCTGTGTTCTTAGTGCTTCCAGATTCACTCTTGGAGTATGATTTTAATCAGAAATGTAATCACTCTTGTTTTGGAGAAATAAATAAATGTAACACTGATTCAAGTTTTCTGTAAATTCTTACTATGACAAGTAAATCATCTTTTGTATGTGCAACTCTCAAGTAATAGAATGCAGATTGCTAGGGTCTCAGACACTACAATTACCATGAGGACTAGTTCAGAGTGCATGGGCGATGCTATATGTATTAGTTAGAAATGTTGTGTAATACTAGAGTTGGAGTGCCGATAGCTCATTTATAAATGGTCTACAGACCATTTACAAGCCTTTATATCCCTTTCAGATAGGAATAGTGGGGTTATTGTGGTGTTGTTTCCCAATAAATTGCTGCATGTTTACATGTCAACGTTTGTAGAACGTTTATATAATGCACATTTTATACATACATTGTGATATAAAGGAATTCTCGGAAATGCTCATTCCTGACTTACAAAAAGCAAGCCACAATGGGATTAAGCCACAATGGCGAATTCATAATTTCTCTTAGAATCACCTTCAAAATAAAGAAGAATGGGACAAGTAGTGAGTGTGTGCTAGACAGTGGTTCCCAGCTACTGGTACTAGGACCCCTGGGGGTACTTGGCCTCTCAACAGGGGATACTTGAACATGTTCATGACACCACACCCTTACTATAGACATTAACATGAGGGGTTCTTCAGGAGAACTCAAAGCAGAGTGAAAATCTATCATTGGTAAAGTACAGAAAATGGTTGGGAACCAATGAGCTAGCAGATGACATAAGACTTTCAAAAGACAGATAAACAACAATCTCTTGTGACTCTTTAGTCATGTTTATAATCTCATTGTACACAAGTGGAATTATTCAGTTGGGTTGTGAAGAGAAAATGTTATATGTGCACAAGTACAGTATAAAGATATGTATGGATTGGCTAGATAGCTAGATAGCTAGAAACCCATTTTATAAGCATTGGTACTCAGAGAGTGACTCCCTTGGACTTTTCCACATTTGATTGTGTTACAACATGAAATCAAAATAGATGCTCAAGAGCTATAAAGTTAGATGGCAACCTTGGTAAAAAATCTTCAACTCTTTCCAGATGAGATACAGTTACACTTGGCCACTGCAGGGTATTTAACTTTTTGTTCATAAGCCTCTCAAGTGTGGCTTTGGCTAAATATTTGTGGTCATTATCCTGTTGGAATATGAAATCTCCTAGGTCCTAGGTCTTTTGCAGACTTCATCAGGTTCTTCCAGGATATCTCTATTCATCCATTTTATCCCCGCAAGTTTTCCAGGTCTTGATGCAGAGAAGCGTCCCCACAGCTTGAGGCTCCCACCACCATACTTCACAGTTGGGATGGTGTTCCCAGGATTATGTGTGTTGGTGGACAACTTTTGTAAATCTTCTGGGTTAGTGTTGAAGTATCTGAACTGTCTCCTAGCTCAGTTGTGATAGACTTTAACTCTGTTAGAGTTGCCACAGGCCTCTGTGGCCCCCTGTCTACCATCTTCACATGGATACTCATTGTTTTTGACTCCTTGTTCAGTGGAGTCTTATTCTCTCCATTTGTTCATGGTTTTTCCTGTGCTTTGTGTCATGGTTAATTTTGGCACCCTTTTTTGCTGGACCGCAAGAGCAGAATAGGCAAAGAAGAGTGAATGTCTCTTTTTTCTGACTGACTGATTGAATGACTACCCTTTTTGTAAAATAGTGTAGTGGTTAGCAAAGCGGACCTGCAAAAAATAGGTTCTCCTCGCAGGCAAAGCAAAGTACGCATTATGAATGATTCTGTATAGACAAAAACTTTGCTGGCTAAAACCTTCAATATCAAAATTATAGGCAAACACATTTTCTGGCTACAACATACAGTAGTTGCGTTATAGTAAGCATTAACAAAAAATGTATACAGTTATATTGCAACTTTTTCTTGCATGGAAAATGTCATCTTCAGTCTCGTTAGCAATTGCTCAATTATTATGAATATTGGTTGGTACACAGGCTGGCGGTGAAGATACAGGTATGGAGCAGGCAGAGAGATCTTGAATACCATGGGCTGGCAGAGGTCGAGGCACAGGGCAGGAACAGAACTAGTAATGGGGTTATTGCGAGAACGCTCGGTACAAACACATAAGACAAACTGGCAACTAAATCAAACAGGTTCATGAGGCAGGGATAACGAGAGGATGTGAGACACCTGGTGGGGGTAAGACAAGACAACACAGGTGAACATTTTTAGGATGCGACAAAAAGTTTGGGTTCCTTTCACTGCATGCCATAGACTTTGTGAATCAATTTTGCAAGGGCCTCATGTCTTCCTTTAAATGATGTGTTGTAATGTCGTAATAGCTTTGTAATAATGGGTCAAGTATAGAGTTTGTTCTGTGCCAATGCTTATTTCCAAAGTGTGTGGTGTGTCAGCTTACGTATGTGCTGTACACCCTAGATTCAGTCTTGAGATCCAAATAAATCTATTCTAAAACAAACTCCAAACTCCAACTACAATCTTCAAAATTCCACAAACTTTGAAAAACACTATTTCAAAGTACATAGAAACACTAAATGTACATAGAAACTTCATTCCAAGTTCAAAATATTCTCCAGTAGGTTGAAAAACTTTTACAACCATAAATTTGTTCCAAATCGCACACTGAAATATTATAAACATTGTCCAACTACTTTTGCAATTTTTGGTTTGATCCAGAAATCACAACAACAATCTACAAAATTCTGCAAAATTTGAAAAACGCACATTTATTGTTATAACTTTACCACAATGTTACATAGAAACTGGATTCCATGTTCAAGAATTTGTCTTGTAGGCTGTTGGAGATACAGCCTAAAATATTAAACGCATTTAGAATTTTTTTTCAAAACAGTTGTGATTTCTGGATCAAATCAAAAGTTGTAAAAGTTGTTAAGCCTAATATAGAATATAGCAAACTTAGAATTACATTTCTATGATACTTCTTGTAAAAGTTATTGCATAATATCGGCATTTTTCAAAGTTCAAGTTCACTGTTTCGATCAAATTAAAGGTTGCAAAAGTTGTGCAGCCTGCTGGACAATATTTAGGTTGTAAGAGTTGTTGACCCTGGGGTAGAATATTATGAACTTGGAAAGATGTTTCTATGATGAAATGTTATTGTGATTTAACCATATTTTTCAAATTTGTTTAAAATTAAAATGAACTTTTTTGATCAATCTAAAGGTTGTAAAACATGTCCAGTCTACTGGATAATAGTTTGAACTCCGAATGAAGTTTCTATGAAACGTTTTGAAAAGGTTATTGCTATATACTGTGGTTTTAAAAAGTTGTGGAATTTTAAAGATTTTAGTTGTGTTTTCTGTCTCAAATCAAAGGTTGTCAATTTTGTTCAGCCTATTGGAGAATATTCTGAACTTGGAATTGAGGTTCTATGATACTTTTTAAAATAAATATTGCGATATAATAGCATTTTTCAGTGTTAAAGAATGTGCATAAAATCTGTTTGTTTGTATGATCAAATAAAAGCTTGTGAAGGTTATCCAACCTTATATAGAATATTTTGTGAGTTATCAGTGAAGAATTTTTAACATTTAAACGTTTGCTTTAAATCTCTGTTGAATCTCTTTTGAATCTCTGTTGAATCTCTGTTGAATCTCTGTTGAATCTCAAAATATAAAACCAACTTTACCTTGGTTAAAAGTGGAGGGGTTTCCTAATTATCTCTTATCTATTATTATTATATTATTATCAATTAATGAAAAACACATTTATGATCATTTATATTGATAGCTATTATATTAATATCATTTAAGTATGAAGGAAAAACAAAGTTGTTGTACCATGACATGAAATAGCTTTGGCAGTGTGTGGTTCATTTTCAGTCTTGCTAGAATGGGCTCATTTATGAGTTATGACTATTCCAAGTAGCAAGATACTAGTATTTGTCACGGCGCTGTTCAAATAACGGAGTCAAGCACAGGAAAAGGTTTCAATAATTATTTATATATTTCAAGAGAGTGCAGCGTTCTGCGATACACGTACAGGCTCTTTGACATAGAGCAATAACCCACAAAACCCCAACCTAATCAATTGACATTTATACCCCTACACTAAATATCAAATAAGAAACAGGTGCGTCTGGTAATGACACACACAGGGGCAGTGGTTTTAGAAAGTCGGTGACGCCGACCGCAGGAGCCTCGACGCACCAGCTGGGGGAGCTTCAGGTGGAACGGAGACAGTCCCCCCCCTTGACGCGCAGCTCCAGCCGTGCGGCGCCCCCGATCCCGAGGGCGACCCCGAGGACGCAGCGCCGGGCGATCCGGACGGCGTTGGTGGAAATCCTGAATTAGAGCAGGATCGAGCACGTCTCGAGCCGGCACCCAGCACTGCTCCTCAGGACCGTACCCCACCCAATCCACGAGGTACCGGAGGCCACCCCGCCGCCGCCGCGAATCGAGGATGGAGCGGACGGCGTAGACCTGTCCCTCCTCAGTCTCCCACGGCGGCGGGGGTGTCCCTGGAACCCCGGCCTCATGGAGAGGGCCTTCCACCACTGGACTGAGGAGAGACACATGAAAAGACGGGTGAATACGCATGGTGGATGGCAATTGTAAATTGTACGTCACCTCGTTGACTCTCCTCAGGACTTTGTATGGCCCTACAAACCGCGGACCCAGCTTCCGGCAGGGCAGGCGGAATTGGCAGGTTCCGGGTCGAGAGCCAGACTCGATCACCCGGATGGAACACGGCCGTTTCCCCGCGGTGGGGGCCTCGGTCTGGCTCGGATGCCACGGTGCCAGGGCCGGCTGGTAACCCAGTACACACTGAAAGGGGGAGAGGTTAGTGGAGGAATGACGTAGGGAGTTCTGGGCGTACTCCGCCCAGGGCAGAAACATCGACCACTCTCCCGGCCGACCCTGGCAGTAGGACCGCAGGAACCTGACCACTTCCTGATTGACAGCCCGTTGGCTCTCCATGAAGGCTTTCCACACTCGGTAGGTAAACTGGGGGCCCCGGTCCGAAACAATGTCCTCCGGGACGCCATAGTGCCGGAAGACATGGGTAAATAAGGCCTCCACAGTCCGTAGAGCCGTGGGAGTACCGGGGAGAGGAAGGAAGCGGCACGCCTTCGAGAACCGGTCCACAACGACCAAGATCGCGGTATGTCCCCTGGATGAGGGAAGATCAGTTAAAAAAATGTATGGATAGATGTGACCAAGGCCGCTGTGGAACCGTAAGAGGCATTCATTTCCCTGCAGGAAGGTGCCTCAGCGCTTTACACTGCGCGAACACTGAGCAGGAGGAAACATATACCCTCACGTCCTTGACCAAGGTCGGCCACCAATACTTGCCCTCCGGACAGTGAATTGTGCGTTCGATTCCCGGGATGACCAGAGGAGGGAGAGGAGTGAGCCCAGTATAGTAACATGTCCCGCATGAGTACAGGTACGTATTGGAGACCGACAGGACACCGCGCAGGTGCAGGGTCCATGCGCAGCGCCTGCCTGATCTCCGTGTCGAGATCCCACACTATCGGTGCCATGATGCAGGCACCCGGCAGTATGGGACCATCCTCCACCGGCCTCTCCCCCTCGTTGTGCTGGCGGGACAACGCATCAGCCCTCACGTTCCGACTGCCTGGAATATAAGACAGAGTAAAGGTGAACCTGGCAAGAAACAGGGACCACCTCGCCTGGCGAGGATTTAGTCTCCTCGCTGCCCGGATGTACTCCAGGTTACGGTGATCAGTCCAAACGAGAAAAGGGTGTTTAGCCTGAAAGACCAATGGAGCATTCATAAGACCATACGGCATGACCAGGTACTCGTAGTGGCCAGTCGTTGTGCCAAACGCAGTTTTATGCTCACCGCCGTCTCGGATACGCACAAGGTTATATGCACTCCTGAGATCTAACTTGGTGAAGAAGCGCGCGCCGTGCATTGAGTCCACCACCGTGGCAATGAGAGGAAGGGGATAGGTATAGCGAACTGTGATTTTATTGAGGGCACGGTAATCTATGCACTGACGCAGGCCACCATCCTTTTTTTTCACAAAGAAGAAACTCTCGCTGGCAGGTGAAATGGAGGGACGTATGTACCCCTGTTGTAGGGATTCCGAAACATACGTTTCCATAGCCTCGGTTTCCGCATGAGACAGGGGATACACATGACCCTGGGCAGCACAGAACCCGGTAGGAGGTCAAAAGCACAATCCCATGGCCGATGGGGTGGTAATTTAGATGCCTTAGATTTGGAAAAGCACGTGATGGATCCAAATACTCAATACGGATAGGAATGTCGGAGGCACTGTCTGGACTTTCCACCGTGGTGGCACTCAGCGAAACCGAAACACACCTTCCCAGACACTCACTCGACCACCCCTCAATGGATCTGTGGGACCAAGAAATAGAAGGGTTATGAAGGGACAACCAGGGAAGTCCTAACACTATGTGGTTGGAGGGGAGTGATAGGACATAAAGGGAGATCCGCTCTGTCTGTGTGTGTTGTGTGGTCATGGTTATCGGGACTGTTACCTGGCGCACTAACCCGGTTCCCAGAGGTGTGCCATCTAAAGAGCAGACGGGTAGGGGTTGTGTCAGTGTAGTAAGGGGCATGTGTAGACCCTGTGCCAGGGACTCGTCTATGAAGTTACCCGCTGCTCCGGAATCTACGAGAGCCTTATGCGGGGTGGCGCTGAAATGCCCAGGAAAATTAATGGTGATATGAAATTGCGGAGTAGGAAGGGAAGGAGAGGATTGTACCTGAGGTGGTGTGCGAGTGCCTGTGCTGCCACTTCCCTGACCCGAGAGGCGCAGGTGGCAATAGGCCGCATAATGCCCCCTTCGGCCACAGAAGGTGCATTGCTCATGACGCCTCCCAGGTCCTCTCTCAACCTCCCGGACTCCGGTACCACCTACTTCCATAGGCACTGCCGTGGCTGGCTGAGAGGAGGGAACGAGCGTGACACTCCCGGTGCGTCCCCTTGCCTGAAAGAGGCTGTCCAGCCTGATGGCCATTGTCCACTAACTGGTTGAAACCAAGTGTAGCGTCACGGCATGCCAACTCCGGCCGGACATCCTCCCGCAAGCTGCACCGAAAGTGGTCTATCATAGCCCGCTCGTTCCATCGTGATCCCGCGGCCAGGTTGCGGAATTCTAGGGCGAATTCCCTCGCCGTTCGGGTGCCTTGTCGAAGGTGGAACAGGCGTTCTCCCGCGTCCCTGCCCTCTGGAGGATGCTCGAACACCGTCGAGAAGAGGTGGGTGAACGCCTCGTACTCATCCACGATAGGACTGTTGCCGTGCCAAACCGAATTGGACCATTCTAGGGCTTTGTCTGTGAGGCAAGAGATGAGTGCCGACACTCTTTCGTGCCCTGTTGCAGTTGGAGCGGTGGTAGAAAAATATTAATTTAATTGCAGCAAAAATCCCTGGCAACCAGACGCGGTTCCGTCGTAGGGCTGTGGGAGAGTGAGGGGTACCGCCCCATGTCCTTCCAAAAGGAACACAGAAGGAGAGGGTGCTGCGGTGGTAGTTTATTCCCTCATCGTGCTGGGCCAGGTCGAGACGGTTCACCTTTTGGAGAACCTGGTCCATAGCGGTTGCCAGGCTCGTTTGAATTTCTCTGTGTTCTTTCACCCGAGCTACCACACCCGTGAAATCGGGTACACCTGCTGACTCCATGTGAAAAGGTGGGTTATTCTGTCACGGCGCTGTTCAAATAACGGAGTCAAGCGCAGGAAAATGTTTCAATAATTATTTATATATTTCAAGAGAGTGCATTGTTCTGCGATACTCGTACAGGCTCTTTGACATAGAGCAATAACCCACAAAACCCCAACCTAATCAATTGACATTTATACCCCTACACTAAATATCAAATAAGAAACAGGTGCGTCTGGTAATGACACACACAGGGGCAGTGGTTTTAAAAAGTCGGTGACGCCGACCGCAGGAGCCTCGACGCACCAGCTGGGGGAGCTTCAGATGGAACGGTGACAGTATTTCTGGTTTGGGAGCAATTAAACGGCCAGTTGCAATTAAACGGCCAGTGGCAGTTTATAGAAGCTATTTGTGTTGGAAGTAAACTTCATAAGAAATGTTAGTCGGTTTAACACAGTGCTAAATTGTCTCTCGCTAAATATTAAATGGCATAGCGTTAGTTAATGTGCGACAAAATTATATTTTGGACGCAATTTCATGACAAGGGGATATGTTGAAATCCGTCCAAGTACTGGCAACTAGTTTACTATACTAAACAGTAGGTACTTCATCACCCACGAAGTACGTAGGCTACTTGCAGTAGTAGGTGCCGGCTATGTTGGAAAGAACGGCTAAGCAGTAATGTGATTCATTCTAATTTATGTTCAGAAAACACTTTTGGCCTTTGTTCAAAGGCTAAATAAATACATGATTAATTTAATTCTAAATTCAATATTAACATAGGGAATAAGACACAATATTGTTTTACAGTGGTGACTGATGGAGGTCTATTGCATAAATAAACTTTGCATATTGAGATCTGTGCATTTTGTGGAGAGTTTGGTTGAGGACAATAGCTGAACCGTTAATACTTCAATGCCATGTATCTACATTATATTTCCATTTAAACATTTAATCACTTCTTCTAACCACTCTGTCTCTCTGTTTGTCGTTGTATAATAGCCGCAATGGATAGGTGTAGACCACACTGTGAGGACAAAAACAAAGGTAGTTCCATTGGCAACAACCCACTGTGTGTGTGTCCTTCTGGCTAAGACCAGCTGATCTTTAAAATCTGATTTCATGTATACTGTACTCTTTAGTAACCAATGTAGAAGCTTAACAGAAGCTGAGAGGATGGATAACCTGCTCAAAAGTATTAAGTATACTATAAATTATTTACCACACTGTGTTTTGTCAGTGTCATCATACCCAAAGGTTCTCTTTGTGACAGTATGTTGATTCACTTCAACTATCTGGAACTGATACCCTCCTTAGAAAAACGGTCTTTATTCTGTTTTAGTTCATCAGAAATGAATCATTTTACCTGGAATTTTTTTTTAAATAGCTGAGAACCAGCCCCCTGTCTCTCTTCTAGCGTGACACTACCCTATAAAAGCACAGCTATCTCGCCACTCTGCACTTGAACACCTGTTCACTATTACATTCAAGAGATCAACTGCAGAACATTGACACAGGTAAATACATTATTTAAATACAGGCCACTAATTTCTGTTCAGAAAACACTTTTGGCATTTGTGCAAAGGCTAAATAAATACATGATTAATCTAATTCTAAATTCAATTTAAAAGGGAATAACACACAAGATTGTTTTACAGTGGTGACTGACCGAGATATATTGCATGAATAAACTTTGCATATTAAGATCTGTGCATTTTGTGGAGAGTTTGGTTGAGGACAATAATTTTACCGTTAATACTTCAACGCCATGTATCTACATTATATTTCCATTTAAACATTTAATCACTTCTTCTAACCACACCGCCTCTCTGTCTCTCTGTTTGTCTTTGTATAATAGCCGCAATGGATAGGTGTAGACCACACTGTGAGGACAAAAACAAAGGTAGTTCCATTGGCAACATATCAGGAGGTGGCGGCAACGCGAACATTGGCAACGTATCAGGCTGTGGAGGCAAAGTTAACATTGGCAACGTAGACGGAGGTGGAGGCAATACCAACATTGGCAATGTGTCAGGAGGTGGAGATAGTAACATTGGCAACATACATGGTGGTGGAGGCAATGCCAACATTGGCAATGTTGGAAAACAATCTGGCTGCCAATAGGGCCGGTAAGCAACACAACATCGCAGAAAATAATCTGTACACTAATTCATGAAGAACTGTATATTTTATTGCGACACATTGTCATGTGAAGCATTAAGCAATTACGTGTCCATTTTCATACACATTGTCATTTGAAGCATTAATAAATTATGCGTGCATTTACATATACATTACAATTCTTACAACTCATACAAATTATATATTACAAGGCTGTCTTGTTCCAGTAATTCCCTTAAAATTCACCATTACCTTTATTTCAGAACTTCCCAATAATTCTCTTTTGTTCTATCCTTATGATTTCCTCTTTCATTCTCTTAGCTCCACCAATAACCTGTCATCATCTCTCCTGACAAAGAGGTGAAGATAATGAAGACAGGATGTAGATGAACGAAAAGGCTGTGTTCTTAGTGCTTCCAGATTCACTCTTGGAGTATGATTTTAATCAGATATGTAATAACTCTTGTTTTGGAGAAATAAATAAATGTAACACTGATTCAAGTTTTCTGTAAATTCTTACTATGACAAGTAAATCATCTTTTGTATGTGCAACTCTCAAGAAATAGAATGCAGATTGCTAGGGTCTCAGACACTACAATTACCATGAGGACTAGTTCAGAGTGCATGGGCAATGCTATACGTATTAGTGAGAAATGTTGGGTAATACTAGAGTTGGAGTGCCGATAGCTCATTTATAAATGGTCTACAGGCCATTCACAAGCCTTAATATCCATTTCAGATAGGAATTGTGGGGTTATTGTGGTGTTGTTTCCAAATAAATTGCTGCATATTTACATGTCAACGTTTGTACAACATTTATATAATGCACATTTTATACATACATTGTGATATAAAGGAATTCTCGGAAATGCACATTCCTGACATACAAAAAGCAAGCCACATAAGGATTAAGCCACAATGGCAAATTCATAATTTCTCTTAGAATCACCTTCAAAATAAAGAAGAATGGGACAAGTAGTGAGTGTGTGCTAGACAGTGGTTCCCAGCTACTAGTACTAGGACCCCTGGGGGTACTTGGCTTCTCAACAGGGGATACTTGAACATGTTCATGACACCACAGCCTTACTATAGACATTAACATGAGGGGTTCTTCAGGAGAACTCAAAGCAGAGTGAAAATTTATCAGTGGTAAAGTACAGAAAAGGGTTGGGAACCAATGAGCTAGCAGATGACATAAGACTTTCAAAAGACAGATAAACAACAACCTCTTGTGACTCTTTAGTCATGTCTATAATCTCATTGGACACAAGTGGAACTATTCAGTTGGGTTGTGAAGAGAAAATGTTATACTTGCACAAGTACAGTATAAAGACGTATGGATTGGCTAGATAGCTAGAAACCCATTTTTTAAGCATTGGTACTCAGAGTGACTCTCTTGGACTTTTCCACATTTGATTGTGTTACAAAATGAATTCAAAATATATTTAATTAGTAAAAGAAAATTTCTCAAGACCTATAAAGTTAGATGGCAACCTTGGTAAACAATCTTCAACTCTTTCCAGATTAGATACAGTTACACTTGGCCACTGCAGGGTATTTACCTTTTTGTTAATAAGTCTCTCAAGTGTGGCTTTGGCTAAATATTTGTAGTCATTGTCCAGTTGGAATATGAAATCTCCTAGGTCCTAGGTCTTTTGCAGACTTCATCAGGTTCTTCCAGGATATATCTATTCATCCATTTTATCCCCGCAAGTTTTCCAGCTCTTGATGCAGAGAAGCGTCCCCACAGCTTGAGGCTCCCACCACCATACTTCACAGTTGGGATTGTGTTCCCAGGATGATGTGCTGCTGGACAACTTTTGTAAATCTTCTGGGTTAGTGTTGAAGTATCTGAACTGTCTCCTAGCTCAGTTGTGAAAGACTTTAACTCTGTTAGAGTTGCCACAGGCCTCTGTGGCCGCCCTGGCTAGCCTCTTCACATGGATACTCATTGTTTTTGACCACCTGTTCAGTGGAGTCTTATTCTCTCCATTTGTTCGTGGTTTTTACTGTGCTTTGTGTCCTGGTTAATTTTGGCACCCTTTATTGCTGGACCGCATAAGCAGAGCTGGCAAAGAAGAGCAAATGTCTCTTTTTTTCTGACTGACTGATTGACTGAGTACCCTTTGTAAAATAGTGTAGTGGTTAGCAAAGCGGACCTGCAAAAAATATGTTCTCCTCGCAGGCAAAGCAAATTACGCATTATGAATTATTCTGTATAGACAAAATCTTTGCTGGCTAAAACCTTCAATATCAAAATTATAGGCAAACACATTTGCTGGCTACAACATACAGTAGTTACGTTATAGTAAGCCTTAACAAAAAATGTATACAGTTATATTGCAACTTTTTCTTGCATGGAAAATTTCATGTTCAGTCTCGTTAGCAATTGCTCAATTGTTATGAATATTGGTTGGTACACAGGCTGGCGGTGAAGATACAGGTATGGAGCAAGCAGAGAGATCTTGAATACCGTGGGCTGGCAGAGGTCGAGGCACAGGGCAGGAACAGAACTAGTAATGGGGTTATTGCGGAAATGCTCGGTACAAACACACAAGAAAAACTGGCAACTAAATCAAACAGGTTCATGAGGCAGGGATAACGAGAGGATGTGAGACACCTGGTGGGGGTAAGACAAGACAACACAGGTGAACATTTTTAGGATGCGACAAAAAGTTTGGGTTCCTTTCACTGCATGCCATAGACTTTGTGAATCAATTTTGCAAGGGCCTCATGTCTTCCTTTAAATGATGTGTTGTAATGTCGTAATAGCTTTGTAATAATGGGTCAAGTATAGAGTTTGTGCTGTGCCAATGCTTATTTCCAAAGTGTGTGGTGTGTCGGCTTACGTATGTGCTGTACACCCTAGATTCAGTCTTGAGATCCAAATAAATCTATTTTAAAACAAACTCCAAACTCCAACTACAATCTTCAAAATTCCACAAACTTTGAAAAACACTATTTTATTGCAATAACGTTACCACACATGTACATAGAAACTTCATTCCAAGGTCAAATTATTCTCCAGTAGGTTGAAAAACTTTTACAACCATAAATTTAATCCAAATCGCACACTGAAATATTATAAACATTGTCCCACTACTTTTGCAATTTTTGGTTTGATCCAGAAATCACAACAACAATCTACAAAATTCTGCAAAATTTGAAAAACGCAAATTTATTGCAATAACTTTACCACAATGTTACATAGAAACTGGATTCCATGTTCAAGAATTTGTCTTGTAGGCTGTTGGAGATACAGCCTAAGATATTAAACACATTTAGAATTTTTTAAAAACAGTTGCGATTTCTGGATCAAATCAAAAGTTTTAAAAGTTGTCAAGCCTAATATAGAATATAGCAAACTTGGACTTACATTTCTATGATACTTCTTGTAAAAGTTATTGCATAATAACAGCATTTTTCAAAGTTCAAGTTCACTGTTTCGATCAAATTAAAGGTTACAAAAGTTGTGCAGCCTGCTGGACAATATTTAGGTTGTAAGAGTTGTTGACCCTAGGGTAGAATATTATGAACTTGGAAAGATGTTTCTATGATGAAATGTTATTGCGATTAAACCATCTTTTCAAGTTTGAAAATGTGTTTAAAAGTTAAATTAACTTTTTTGATCAATCTAAAGGTTGTAAAACATGTCCAGTCTACTGCGAATGTAGTTTCTATGAAATGTTTTGAAAAGGTTATTGCTATAAACTGTGGTTTGTTGTGGCAATTTCTTAACTAATGTACATTGGAGACATGTTTGCTTATCTATTACCTAGTATGTAACTCTGGTCTGTGGTTGTGACACACATGTCTATATAATACAAAGGATCATGAGATATTCTGAATAGGGGTATCTGTCCTTTGTTCCTTAGGAAATGTAGGAGAGGGGGATCTGGTATTTGCCTAGGAGCATCATTGACTGGTATCGGCAGGTTATAGGGGTTCTCTTTGATATGTGCATCTGTATAACTCTTTAGGGCATCTATTGTCTGTCCGGATCCTGTAAGCCCTAACAGAGTTGAAGAGGTTACCCATGTGGAGAAGGACAGCCTGCCCTTTGTGTGAGGCCTAGGTTGTAATAGAACAAAGGGAATGTATTCCATTGAGTTAGCACAGAGGTGCAGCATTATACCACACCCCTTTAACTGTTATAAATACTCACCGTTGTTGAATTTTACTTTAGATGCTCCTCGAATGATTATTCTGTAAGCATTTGACGCGTCTCTCTATTTGCAAATAAACTGCTAATTGTGCCAAGAGAATTTTGTCTCTGTCTTACTCCTTTGAGTGTCTATCGATGAAATTTCCATCACAGGTTTTAAAAAGTTGTGGAATTTTTAAGATCTTAGTTGTGTTTTCTGGCTCAAATCAAAGGTTGTCAATTTTGTTCAGCCTATTGGAGAATATTCTGAACTTGGAATTAAGTTTCTATGATACTTTTTAAAATAAATATCGCGATATAATAGCATTTTTCAGTGTTAGAGAATGTGCATAAAATCTGTTTGTTTGTATGATCAAATAAAAGCTTGTGAAGGTTATTCAACCTTATATAGAATATTTTGATAAGTGAGTTATCAGTGAAGAATTTTTAACATTTAAATGTTTGCTTTAAATCTCAGTTGAATCTCTTTTGAATCTCTGTTGAATCTCTGTTGAATCTCTGTTGAATCTCAAAATATAAAACCAACTTTACCTCAGTTAAATGTGGAGCTGTTTCCATGATTATCTCTTATTATCAATTAATGAAAAACACATTTATGATCACCTATATTGATAGCTATTATAGTAATGTCATTTAAGTATGAAGGAAAAACAAGGTTGTTGTGCCATGACATGAAATAGCTTTGGCAGTGTGTGGTTCATTTTCAGTCTCGCTAGAATGGGCTCATTTATGAGTTGTAACTATTCCAAGTAGCAAGATACTAGTATTACTGGTTTGTGAGCAATTAAACGGCCAGTGGCAAAATCTATACAGTTCATAGATGCTATTTGTGTTGGAAGTGAACTTCATAAGAAATGTTAGACAGTTTAACACAGTGCTAAATTGTCTCTCGCTAAATATTAAATGGCATAGCGTTAGTTAATGTGCGACAAAATTATATTTTGGACGCAATTTCATGACAAGGGGATATGTTGAAATCCGTCCAAGTACTGGCAACTAGTTTACTATACTAAACGGTAGGTACTTCATCACCCACGAAGTACGTAGGCTACTTGCAGTAGTAGGTGCCGGCTATGTTGGAAAGAACGGCTGAGCAGTAATGTGATTCATTCTAATTTATGTTCAGAAAACACTTTTGGCCTTTGTGCAAAGGCTAAATAAATACATGATTAATTTAATTCTAAATTCAATATTAACATAGGGAATAAGACACAATATTGTTTTACAGTGGTGACTGATGGAGGTCTATTGCATGAATATACTTTGCATATGGAGATCTGTGCATTTTGTGGAGAGTTTGGTTGAGGACATTAATTAAACCGTTAATACTTCAATGCCATGTATCTGCATTATATTTCCATTTAAACATTTAACCACTTCTTCTAACCACACCGCCTCTGTCTCTCTGTTTGTCTTTGTATAATAGCCGCAATGGATAGGTGTAGACCACACTTTGAGGACAAAAACAAAGGTAGTTCCATTGGCAACAACCCACTGTGTGTGTGTCCTTCTGGCTAAGACCAGCTGATCTTTAAAATCTGATTTCATGTACACTGTACACTATAAGTAAGCACTGTAGAAGCTTAAGAGAAGCTGAGAGGATGGATAACCTGCTCAAAAGTACTAAGTATACTATAAATTATTTACCACACTGTGTTTTGTCAGTGTCATCATACCCAAAGGTTCTCTTTGTGACAGTATGTTGATTCACTTCAACTCTCTGGAACTGATACCCTCCTTATATAGACTGTCTATATTTTTTTTGTTCATCAGCAATGAATCATTTTACCTGGAATGTTTTTTAAATAGCTGAGAACCAGCCCCTTGTCTCTCTTCTAGCGTGACACTACCCTATAAAAGCACAGCTATCGTGCCACTCTGCACTTGAACACCTGTTCACTATTACATTCAAGAGCTCAACTGCAGAACATTGACACAGGTAAATACATTATTTAAATACAGGCTTCTGATTTAAGTTCAGAAAACACTTCAGGCCTTTGTGCAAAGCCTGAATAAATTAATGATTAATCTATTTCTAAATTCAATATTATCATAGGGAATAAGACACAAGATTGTTTTACAGCGGTGACTGACCGAGACATATTGCATAAATAAACTTTGCATATTGAGATCTGTGCATTTTGTGGAGAGTTTGGTTGAGGACAATAATTTTACCGTTAATACTTCAATGCCATGTATCTACATTATATTTCCATTTAAACATTTAATCACTTCTTCTAACCACACCGCCTCTCTGTCTCTCTGTTTGTCTTTGTATAATAGCCACAATGGATAGGTGTAGACCACACTGTGAGGACAAAAACAAAGGTAGTTCCATTGGCAACATATCAGGAGGTGGCGGCAACGCGAACATTGGCAACGTATCAGGCGGTGGAGGCAAAGTTAACATTGGCAACGTAGACGGAGGTGGAGGCAATACCAACATTGGCAATGTGTCAGGAGGTGGAGATAGTAACATTGGCAACATACATGGTGGTGGTGGCAATGCCAACATTGGCAATGTTGGAAAACAATCTGGCTGCCAATAGGGCCGGTAAGCAACACAACATCGCAGAAAATTATCTGTACACTAATTCATGAAGAACTGTATATTTTATTGCGACACATTGTCATGTGAAGCATTAAGCAATTACGTGTCCATTTTCATAAAACATTGTCATTTGAAGCATTAATAAATTACGCATGCATTTACATATACATTACAATTCTTATAACTCATACAAAATATCTATTACAAGGCTGTCTTTTTCCAGTAGTTGTTGCCAAGAATCCCTTAAAATGTACCATTACCTTTATTTCAGAACTTCCCAATAATTCTCTTTTGTTTTAACTTCTTGATTTACTCTTTCATTCTCTTAGCTCCACCAATAACCTGTCATCATCCCTCCTGACAAAGAGGTGAAGATAATGAAGACTGGATGTAGATTAATGGAAAAGGCTGTGATATTAGTGCTTCCAGATTCACTCTTGAAGTATGATTTTAATCAGAAATGTAATCACTCTTGTTTTCGATAAATAAATAAATGTAACACTGATTCAGGTTTTCTGTAAATTCTTACTCTGACAAGTAAATCATATTTTGTAAGTGCAACTCTCAAGAAATAGAACGCAGATTGCTAGGGTCTCAGACACTACAATTATCATGTGGACTAGTTCAGAGTGCAGGGGCAATGCTATATGTATTTGTGAGAAATGTTGGGTAATACTAGTGTTGGAGTGCCGATAGCTCATTTATAAATGGTCTACAGACCATTTACAAGCCTTAATATCCATTTCAGATAGGAATTGTGGGGTTATTGTGGGGTTATTGTGGTGTTGTTTCCAAATAAATTGCTGCATGTTTTCATGTCAACGTTTGTACAACATTTATATAATGCACATCTTATACGTACATTCTGATATAAAGGAATTCTCGGAAATGCACATTCCTGACATACAAAAAGCAAGCCACAATAGGATTAAGCCACAATGGCGAATTCATAATTTCTCTTAGAATCACCTTCAAAATAAAGAATAATGGGACAAGTAGTGAGTGTGTGCTAGACAGTGGTTCCCAGCTACTGGTACTAGGACCCCTGGGGGTACTTGGCCTCTCAACAGGGGATACTTAAACATGTTCATGACACCACAGCCTTACTATAGACATTAACATGAGGGGTTCTTCAGGAGAACTCAAAGCAGAGTGAAAATGTATCATTGGTAAAGTATAGAAAAGGGTTGGGAACCAATGAGCTAGCAGATGACATAAGACTTTCAAAAGACAGATAAACAACGACCTCTTGTGACACTTTAGTCATGCCTATAATCTCATTGTACACAAGTGGAACTATTCAGTCGGGTCGTGAAGAGAAAATGTTATACGTGCACAAGTACAGTATAAAGATTTATGGATTGGCTAGATAGCAAGAAACACATTTTTTAAACACTGATACTTAGAGAGTGACTCCCTTGTACTTTTCCACATTTTGTTGTGTTACAACATGAAATCAAAATAGATTGAATTAGTAATAGAAAATTGCTCAAGAGCTATAAAGTTAGATGGCAACCTTGGTAAACAATCTTCAACTCATTCCAGATTAGATACAGTTACACTTGGCCACTGCAGGGTATTTACCTTTTTGTTTATAAGCCTCTCAAGGGTGGCTTTGGCTAAATTTTTGTGGTCATTGTCCTGTTGGAATATGAAACCTCCTAGGTCCTACGTCTTTTGCAGACTTCATCAGGTTCTTCCAGGATATCTCTATTCATCCATTTTATCCCCGCAAGTTTTCCAGGTCTTGATGTAGAGAAGCGTCCCCACAGCTTAAGGCTCCCACCACCATACTTTACAGTTGGAATGGTGTTTCCAGGATGATGTGTGTTGCTGGAAAACTTTTGTAAATCTTCTGGGTTAGTGTTCAAGTATCTGAACTGTCTCCTAGCTCAGTTGTGAAAGACTTTAACTCTGTTAGAGTTGCCACAGGCCTCTGTGGCCTCCCTGTCTACCCTCTTCACATGGATACTCATTGTTTTTGACCACCTGTTCAGTGGAGTCTTATTCTCTCCATTTGTTCATGGTTATTACTGTGCTTTGGGTCATTGTTCATTTTGGCGCCCTTCTCTTTCTTTCTTTCAGACTGACTGATTGACTGAGTACCCCTTGTAAAATAGTGTAGTGGTTAGCAAAGCGGACCAGCAATAAATCGGTTCTCCTCGCAGGCAAAGCGAAGTACGCATTATGAAATTTTCAGTATAGATGAAAACTTTGCTGGCTAAAACCTTCAATATCAAAATTATAGGCAAACACGTCTGCTGGTTACAACATACAGTAGTTACGTTACAGTAAGCCTTAACAAAAAATGTATAGAGTTATATTGCGACTTTTTCTGGCATGGAAAATGTCATGTTCAGTCTCGCTAGCAATTGCTGTGAGCAAGTGTTATGAATATTCCTAGGAAGATAGTAGATACCAGTAAGCCTATTACTGGCTACTGAGCTGTTAAAATGGCCAGTGGCAAAAGCTATACAATTCATAGACGCTATGATGGAGGTAAATTTAATACAAAACATTAGTCAGTTTAACACAATGCTCAAGGGTGTCTACCGAACTACTGAAACGTGTTATGTTATGGCGTAGTTAAAGACAATGCCTCTCATTATTGAAAGCAATGACATATATTAATTATATTAGTGAGCCGCAATAAAACTATGGTTATACATTATTGCAACAATTTTTGGTACATACCACGATTCTCTTGTCTTTTCACTTAATAAAAAAGTTAGTTAGCGTCACCTTTATTAATAGTCATTGTATCACTGTCATTCACGAATGAAAGAAACATTTCATTATGCCATGAAAAAGAAATACATTCTCATGCCATGAAATTAAATAACTTTGTCAGACTCGCTAGCAGCATTATTATTATTATTATTATTATTAGCAATGATATTACTAGCCTATTACTGGCTAATACGCTGTGGAAACGACCAGTGGCGAACGCCATACAGTTCATCAACGCTATTTGTGGTGTAGTTAATCTTAGTTAAAAATGTTGGTCAGTTTAACTGTATCAATATCATTAACAAATATCCAATTAGCTGTTGAAACGGCCAGTGGCAAAAGAGGATTTGTTCAGGGTAGACTCAAGATGCTATACTGACACCCATCAAATGTTCAGCTATGTCGTGCAGTGGTAAATGACACAGCCTGCCATGTGGGGACCTGGGTTTGAATCCCAAGAGAGCAATGCTTTCTATTGAGGGCTGGCTGAACTAGGCTTGCCTGGTTTCTTGTTTGATTTAGTCTAGTTTTATTTATTTTTTCACTAAAATCTCTTTTAGTTTTGTCACATTTGTATGATTGGAATAATGATTTAGCCTTGTCATTGTCAAAATTACAAAAACTGAGGCCTTTTTAGTCAACCAAAGGCCCTTACTTTTAGGCATTTAAGTGTAATCAAATAATTACAAAGGATCTGATAATACCGAAAAGCTCGGTCTTTCAAAAAAATGATTGTCCTTTAATGTTAGGAAGCAGTACTTTAGTCATAGAAACACTTTTCTGTTGGTGTTGTTTAAATACAGTCTTTTAATCATTGGAGGCAGGATTATGCGCAGTATCCCTTTAATTGTTTTTTGTCAAGTCTGTTGTTTGAATGCCCATGATTTTAAAGTGTAGCAAATTAGACTGAACGAGCAGACTGTCAGTAAAGTTGTGTATTCTGGCAAGGTTGGGCTCCCAAGGTTGGGCTCCCAACTCAGGCTTCATGCTCAGAGGTGGACCCTGATGCAGACATGGATACAGGCGGCTCGTTTCCAATAACAATGATTTATTACAGAGAAGAGTAGTCAATAAGGCAGGGTTGGAACCAGGCTGGCAGCTGAGGGACAGGCAAGCTGCAGGCAGAGGGGAGTCGAGGGCAGGCAGGAGGTTGGTGAAGATACAGGTATGGAGCAGGCAGATAGATCTTGAATACCGGGGGCTGGCAGAGGTCGATGCACGGGGCAGGAACAGAACTAGTAACAGGGCTTATTGCTGGAACGCTCGGTACAAAAAACACAAGACAAACTGGCAACTAAATCAAACAGGTTCATGAGGCAGGGATAACGAGAGGATGTGAGACACCTGGTGGGGGTAAGACAAGACAACACAGGTGAACATTTTTAGGATGTGACAAAAAGTTTGGGTTCCTTTCACTGCATGCCATAGACTTTGTGAATCAATTTTGCAAGGGCCTCATGTCTTCCTTTAAATGATGTGTTGTAATGTTATAATAGCTTTGTAATGATGGGTCAAGTAAAGAGTTTGTGCTGTGCCAATGCCTATTTCCAAAGTGTGTGGTGTGTCAGCTTACGTATGTGCTGTACACCCTAGATTCAGTCATGAGATCCAAATAAATCTATTTTAAAACAAACACCAAACTCCAACTACAATCTTCAAAATTCCACAAACTTTGAAAAACACTATTTTATTGCAATAACGTTACCACACATGTACATAGAAACTTCATTCCAAGTTCAAAATATTCTCCAGTAGGTTGAAAAAGTTTTACAACCATAAATTTGTTCCAAATAGCACACTGAAATGTTATAAACATTGTCCAACTACTTTGGAAATTTTTGGTTTGATCCAGAAATCAAAACAACAATCTCCAAATTCCGCAAAATTTGAGAAACGCAGATTTATTACAATAACTTTACCACAATGTTAGATAGAAACTGGATTCCATGTTGTCCAAGAAATTGTCTAGTAGGCTGTTGGCGATACAGCCTAAGATATTAAACACATTTTCAAAATATTTAAAACAGTTGTGATTTCTGGATCAAATCAAAAGTTTTAAAAGTTGTCAAGCCTAATATAGAATATAGTAAACTTTGAATTACGTTTTTATGATACTTTTTGTCAAACTTATTGCATTAAAACAGCATTTTTCAAAGTTGGAAGAAATCCAAGTGCACTGTTTCGATCAAATTAAAGGTTGCAAAAGTTGTGCAGCCTGCTGGACAATATTTAGGTTGTGTGAGTTGTTGACCCTAGGGTAGAATATTATGAACTTGTAAAGATGTTTCTATGATGAAATGTTATTGCGATTCTACCGTATTTTTCAAGTTTTTTTTTAAATTTTTTTTTTTAAATGAACTTTTTTGATCAATCTAAAGGTTGTAAAACATGTCCAGGCCACTGGATAATATTTTGAACTCCGAATGAAGTTTTTATGAAATGTTTTGAAAAGGTTATTGCAATAAACTGCGGTTTTAAAAAGTTGTGGAATTTTGAAAATTTGAGTTGTGTTATTATCAATTAATGAAAAACACATTTATGATCATCTATATTGATAGCTATTGTATTAATGTCATTTAAGTATGAAGGAAAAACAAAGGTTGTTGTGCCATGACATGAAATAGCTTTGGCAGTGTGTGGTTCATTTTCAGTCTCGCTAGAATGGGCTCATTTATGAGTTATGACTTCCAAGTAGTAAGATACTAGTATTACTGGTTTGTGAGCAATTAAACGGCCAGTGGCAAAACCTATACAGTTCATACGTGCTATTTGTGTTGGAAGTAAACTTCATAAGGAATGTTAGTCAGTTTATCACAGTGCTTAATTGTCCCTCGCTAAATATTAAATGGCATGATGTTAGTTAATGCGCGACAAAATTATATTTTGGACGCAATTTAATGACCAGGGGATATGTTGAAATCCGTCCAAGTACTGGCCACTAGTTTACTATACTAAACAGTAGGTACTGCATCACCCACGAAGTACGTAGGCTACTTGCAGTAGTAGGTGCCGGCTATGTTGGAAAGAACGGCTGAGCAGTATTGGTTGTAACCAAACTGACACACAAAATGGATAACCAATTGAAAAGCATCATCCACACCTCGCACGAAAGCCCGCCCACAACTTTGGAGTTAAAGTGCAAACGAAGAACTAGTGTTTCAAGCCCAATAATATATTTTTATTCTACTTTTATTTTGAAGTTCGAAAATTGGAGAAGCTAGGTATCCTCTATAGTGGCTCACGGGTAATGTGGCTAATGTGGCTAGCTTATACGTACTTTTGTGCGTTCGGATGAAATTGTGCGATTTTATCGTGAGATCCGGTTAGCACACACAACGTAGGGAATTCATTAATGATAGGGAAATCCCCTTCAGTAGGTATCCGCTCATATTTTGCTTTCGGTTTCAATTCACTGTCTGGTTTCTAATCATCGGGGGATAATGACTTTATTATTTGAAGGAATTCTTACAGATATAGGAAAAGAGCTTACCTGTTCTATATGCTTTGACATTTTCACTGATCCGGTGACTTTAAATTGTGGGCACAGTTATTGTATGACATGTTTAGATGACTATTTTTCAAAAATTGCAAAGAAGAAAAGGTGCTGTCCTGGATGCAGAGACAAAATTCGAGAATCTCTAAAAGGCTGTAAAAGCGTAATACTCTGCAACATTGTTAAAGTCTATAAGAAACATAAACGTTTCGCATCGAACGAAGAATTCTCAAAAGGCCATGATACCGAAGTGGTAAGCTAAAACTTTAGTTTATTTTGAAATCTGTTTTATTATTTAAGTGAGTCCAATACAATAATAGATAGCCTAAACCTGAATAATGGAGGATGGAGGATATAATTTGTTTTTACTTGATGGCATTATATAATAGTTTGAATTAATAATGTAATTGGATATTATATTATTACATTTTCATGAGTCTTTTCCCCCATTTTCCTAGGCGGACCCATTTGTTATGAATTACATGAGTGCAGAAGTGTCTAATAACAGGTGTCCAGATGTTTCAAACCCCCTTGATAGCACATTTCAAGAGTTGCCCATTTCTCCTCCCTCAAATGACAGACCTTGGCCCAAAGGTAGGTTTTTCTTGTTTTAAGTCTCAAATTGCAATGTAGTAAATGCTTGTGCTGTTTCATCAATAATCCACCAGATGGGGTAATATAGTCCTTTAATGACATCTGCAAAAGCATGCAACAGACATATAAGGCTGCTTTCACAGACACAGATTAAGCCTAGTTTAGGACAAAAAAACATGGTCAGGAGAAAACTCCACTGAGCTTGTTATTTGAGTCCTGGCCTAGGCAAAAACATGCCCAGAATGATTAAAAATGATACTTAGAGATTTTGGCAATAAAGCCATTTTATACATTAGAGTCAAGAAGACCTTGTGGTACAATTTCTATGTATCTGCATGCAGTAGTTTTTTGACTAGGATGTAATCAACATAAAGCAAAGTTGTAAACATGCAGAAATTCTGTGTGTAACAGTGTGTATTAACAGACTTTCATCTCAATCTCAATATCTGCTCTGCTCTTTGTCGCAATGTTATTCCCCTACGTGTTATGTAGAAGTCTGTCCGTGTCTTTTGACAGAATTCCCCCCTCCAGCCCACTCCCTGCCTATGTTCAGCTTCTGTCTGCTGACCTTCAACCGAGCACTGGGCAACAAACGCCTTGACTTTCTCCATAAGGACCGCAAGGTGGTGACCAAGAAAGCATCCTCAGCCAGCCACGATGACCGCTTCGACCTCAGCCAGTGGATGGCGGAGCAGGAATTCAGCACAGGTTGTCATTACTGGGACGTTGACACCTCAGGAAGTGTCGGCTGGGCCGTGGGAGTGGCCTACCCCAGCATCGGTCGCGGAGATCAGCTAGGTCGCACCGCCAACTCCTGGTGCCTGGAGTGGAGCCAGGATAAGCTTTCCTACTGGCATAACAACACAAAGGAGTTCGTGAAACATGACTGTCCCAGTATGGTCAGAGTTGCTCTGGATATGACCAATGGGACCCTGTTATTTTATAGCCTAACAGAGAGTCAGAATTTGCTGCATTCTGTGATGGAGAGGTTCTCTGGGGCAGTTAGACCGGTGTTCTGGCTTTTTGGACTAAAGCAACCTAACACTTTGTTCTTTCCTCCTTGGCAAATATAGGTTTGCTGATGAATGATTTGGATTTAATAATTTTATAAAATCCAAAATAATTATTGTAATGTTATCATTTATCAACCCATTGTTCAGGACCTGTTTCATAATGAACCTCCCAGCTGCAATTTCACCTTATTCTCATGGACTACCACAATATCAGTCTTTGCATATCAAAACAAAACAAGTGAAGATCAGCTACCTGCCCACTGGACCCAATTTCCACCACACTTATGAAATCCAGCTTAACACTTCTTAGTCCAATGAAACCTGCCTCAATTCCAGCAACCCAGACCCCAACACTCTAATGCTTCCCTGATCCAGAAGGCAGCTACAAGTCTATTCTCACAAACCTTACAATAAAAAACTTAATGGCTATAGTTAATGGCTATTAAACAACCCAGTGTGTCATGAGTTACAGCAGGACCTTTGCTTAATTGCTTGAATATTGTGTTGGAGCAGACCTTGAACTCATAATCCACAACACGTTCTGATGAGGATAACGTAATATGGCTGTTAATTAAGGAGAAATGAATGCATACCAAAGGACTTCTATAATTATGTATTTAGGATTCATCATATCATATTCTGCATAGCTAACGTCCCCTATTATCACCAACAGTGTCGGGACAATACCTTTTTTAGATTTAAAAATGTTTTGTATGGAAATCGTTTTAGACAAGTACCAACACACCTGACATCATGTCATATCAATGTGATCGCTTGTAATAACTTTTTTCTTCACCCGAATGCATGAAATGTAGTTAAAACGTTCTAGTAAACTCTTGAGAAAAGACAGTGATTTGTCATTTGCAACACAAACGAAAAGGAAATAAAACGTAATTGAACAAAATAGTAACTTGGCTGATAATAGGGGATCGTATGTTTTGCCACGCGATAACTAGCTGAAAATATTATTTCCACTAACATTTTTGAAATGCTAATTAATGACATGATGCTAGTTAACGTTTGTATGTCACTATTAATCACTAAACATTGACAACTTAATAATTACTCGGCACAAGAAGATATATTTCAAAACTGCTGTTGGCTACACTATTTCAGTAAACCTGGAATAAAATAAAAATGGACCACAGTATATAACGGTCATGACTTGTTATTCTATAGTATAGATCGTCGCGTCATAGCTGTAGATTTGTCCCCTCCCCTCCCTCTCGTTGAAGGGAGGAGGCGGGTTTCAACCTCACGCACAGCTTTTCGTGGTGGTGTCGTAACGTTCAAGTTTGTGTGTGGAGCAGAATGCTAGCGGGCGTTGCGTTTACATCAGTTTTTACCATTGTAGCAGATAGTATTTTTAATCACAAAGGACATCTGCAAAGGACAAGATACGGCTTTCTAACGAGCCATTCCTGAATAAAATCCCGCGCAGATAATTAACACCAACGCAACGTGGCGACCCTTTGGTTTCTGTTGGTACAGGGTCACCTGGGAAAATGCGAATCCAAGTCAGGCCATACCGAGGAACGCAGGATGGCTTTATTCAACCACACACGAGAGCATAAAGGATTTTAATGAACGTGTTTGCAGATTTGGTCTTCAACAGTGGTGAAGATGCGGAAGGATGTCAGAATATTACTGGTGGGAGAGCGTAAGTGGATTTGTTTTGGGTGTATTGCGTACTAACGTCAACTTTGGTGATTTGCTGTGCGTAAAACAAGCTGAATGAGCGCGTGATGCTGATGCTCTGGCCAGTCGGAGGCGGAGGAATATCTAGCTGTCTCTGGCGTGCCACTGTTCATCCAGTTTTATTTAGCACTCATCATCTAATGGTGTTTGTTCCCGATCTTTTCCCGTTACTGTACCACCAACAATCAATCAATCAATCAAATGTATTTTATGAAGCCCTTTTTACTTTAGCAGTTGTTACAAAGTGCTTTAACAAAACATCCGGCCAACAGAATTCTGCAGTGCTCGTAATACACCTGAAGTACCCCCTCGTGAATTTGACTAGCAAGCCTATGGTGTCATGAGTTTTGTCAAGTGCCCCTTGTGGATTGGCAATGTAGCCCCAGGGGTCCTAGTATCCCTGGTTAGGAACCACTAACCTACACTATACAGCTTGCAATTCTGAACAATTTCAGCATTCAAGCAATTTCAGCATGTCTTCTTCTGTTGAAAACTGCCCTTGAGTAGTATCTGTCCTCTTTGAGGCTATAATTCAGTTTAATACATGCGTGTTGTCCATCATTACTATTTTTAGAATATTGTCAAGTACTCAGTTGTCATGGACTCCACTGACACACACAAATACATTGTTTATAGGTGAGAATTTCAACAAACCTCATCACCAAGTGTGAAACGCAGCCAATATGATTAGTCTATTTGACTCTGGTCCTAGTGTGCCCAAATGCTGTTGTTTATGTCACTTCTTTCCAATAAGGGACGGATTGAGACCTTGGACACCAGATGTATGCAATTAACTATTATGAAATGGCTAGAATCAGAAGCGGTTCAGCCCTCCAGGAGTGGAGTTGAATAGCCTTTATACATGACGTGTCATATCCCTCCCATTTTTCTTTGTTGTTTGCAGCCAAGGTGGGGAAGACTTCTCTGATCATGTCGCTGGTCAGCGAGGAGTTCCCAGATGTGGTATGTATGGGTGCTTCCTGTATGCTCCTGGACAGTAGTTAGCCTGCCTGTCATAATTACCTCACTTTTCAAAAATGAATGGCCACTGTCTGTAAGCGTGGAGGTCTAGTGATAATGCGCCCGTCTCTTTATGCGTTTACTGTCCTGCACCGGAGACCTCTGGTGAAACACGTCCGAGGGATGTTTGCACATTGTAGCAGTAGATGTTAGGTTTACAATAGTAACAAATTTTGAACATTGGGTCAAGTCCTCTGAGACATGTCCCGCCAGACATCGCTGCCTCTTTACACGCTGTTTGCTCAGCCGGCTGAATCAGCATGTGGGGTGGCACGCTCCGTTTGACCAACAACCTCAGTGTGGCTCACGGGCACCCAACCCCAAAATAAACCTGGCCCTGGCTGTGGTGAATGCAGTGCCTCAGGCCGTCGTTCCAGAGTAGTCCCTGGTTACGATGGCCGTCCTTGTTTTCATTGATACAGGTTCCTTACCGGGCTGAGGAGATCACCATACCGGCGGACGTCACCCCAGAGAGAGTTCCTACACACATCGTAGACTACTCGGGTACGTCACTCAACCACAATGTACAGACGCCAACTGGCCGATCGCAACGTAATTATGAGTTGCTTGTGAAAAGCAGTCCAGAAGGAACACCGCTTTCATGTCCTCCGTCGCAAACTGTCATGAACCAGTCAGCCCGGTGCAGGAATCCTTATCAACATCGTTGACAGTTTAAGTTGGATACATAATGTAGCCGATGAGAATAAGTCTATTAGGTAACCTGACAAGGGGCTGGTCAACTCTTGTTCGGTTTATGTTGACGCGCATGGCTGCATTGAGCGAAAGGCCATGTAAACCATTATGCAAAACAAGGCACCTTCCCTCAACTGTCGTCTAGCGTTAAAATGCCCTAATGCTATTCTGCTGGTCATTAACTGCACGCTGAATTCACTCCAACAGAGGCTGAGCAAACGGATGAGCAGCTGTCTTCTGAGATATCAAAGGTAAGATCAGATTACACTCCACGCGTAGATATCTGAGACTTCTTTAGAGCCCGGATCATGATGGCTGCCCGTTTTCATTCCAGGCCAATGTCATTTGCATAGTGTATGCGGTCAACAACAAGAAGTCCATTGAGAAGGTCAGCATCGCCGTAATACTCCACTTAGTCTCAGCCAGGACTACTCAATCCCTGTCCCGGAGGGCCAACACATCAATTTTTTTTATCCAGTCCTTCTCTTCATGGTTTAATTCAGACCAGTTAAATGTAAAGAATTTGTAGTTCGTTGCAGGGAGTCCTGGCTTAGGCTATTGAAATGCATTACTGCTGTGTGTACATTGTGGTATCAACCGTTTAGGCTGTGATGTTGGCCTGATTGTAGTCATGTCTCTGTATTCCCTCAGGTGACCAACCACTGGATCCCTCTTATAAATGAGAACACAGACAAGGACAGTAGGTGAGTTAAACCCAGCAGGCTCTTGTGGTGGTTCTTATGTGCTGTTTCTGTTCCTGTGTTTTGGAACCTGAGTGTGCAGGTAAATAGCTTGTAGTTTCCGTGTTGAAGTGCACATCCAACACGGAATAGGTCCCCCATAGGTTGCTGTGAAGAGCACTGGCTCATGAATGTTTCGTGTATACACATTGCTTTCGCAATGTATTGTGCCCGGAAGGTTCATAATTATGAACCGACGGTGCCTGGTGTTGTAGCGCCAGCCGGGGGCACTCTTTACCCAGGTCGAATGATTAAATCCCAGTACCCCAGAGCGGTGAAGGGGACGTTGCCCTGTGTAGGTTGCCACCTTTGGGACGTAAACTGAAGATATTTTTACTCTCTGGTCAGTGATGTTCACCATGGCTCTTATTGAGGAGAGTCAATTAAATGATTCAATTCTATATAATGGCCAGAAAACCGCCCTTATGGTTAAAAGCACATTACAAAAAAGCATGCTGCTGCCTTGTTTCAAGCTTTATCACCTGATGATAAATGTATCGGTGCAATCCAGGGATGCGTTCCCATCCTGTGTGTCTGTCTCCGCCACAGGGTTCCCATCATCCTTGTTGGGAACAAGTCTGACCTGGTGGAGCACAGCAGCATGGAGACCATCCTGCCCATCATGAACCAGTACACTGAGATCGAGACCTGCGTGGAGGTCAGGAAATGGGCTCGTCCTCCGCGAGATTTACTGTGGCTACGTTTAATTGTCAGTTCCAGGAGCCGGGCTAATGAGGCGGAGAAATAGGAAAACAGACTTGACAATCAGGCGTTTGCAATAAACTTTACATTTTGGCACCCCTGGGCTAGCTTTGCAGGACTTTCCTCCTCCCCGCTAGGCATAGAGGTTTGGCCGTGACCTCCGCCATGTTTCTCAGACTAATTAGCGATGGCTTATCCCTCAGACAGATCCGGTCTTCTAGAAGAACACTGTCTCCATGAGTCAGGTCAATATGGAGACTGATATAGAACACTACTCTAAACAACTCTTACTCTCCGGGCTCATCTGTTGGCGTGAGCGTTGGCCTTGTGAGAGTGCTCAGCTTCTGCGCTCTCATGTTTTTTTAGATGTCTTTTTGTTCTGTGGAAGAACAGTGTTCTTTTTGTTATGTTGGTATAAATAGTATTATTTCAGGATGATTGAAATTCACATTTAGTTTTGTTTGTGTTTCTGTTTTTCAGTGTTCAGCTAAGAACCTGAAGAATATTTCCGAGTTGTTTTACTATGCTCAGAAAGCGGTCCTGCACCCCACAGGTCCTCTGTACTGTCCAGAGGACAAAGAGGTAAAACAATCAAAGGTTATTGTTATGGACCATAAATGGTTCATCCTGTCTCACATTTCCCTTTGAGGCTGAGTTGATCATTCTGCTTTTGATTCGATTCCTAGATGAAGTCCGCTTGCATCAAAGCCTTGACTCGCATCTTTAAGATCTCAGACCTGGGAAATGACGGCATTCTCAATGATAATGAGCTCAATTTCTTCCAGGTGAGTTTTGGGTCTGGACTATCATGGAGATTATGTGTTTGGGTTCAGTGCAGCACTGAAAGGTTCACTTGTCATTAATAGAGTTCCATTAGTTTTGTCCCTGATGGTTTCTTTTTTCCGTCTTGTACAGAGGACATGCTTCAACGCTCCCTTGCAGGCTCAGGCCCTGGAGGATGTGAAGAATGTCGTGAGGAAGAACGTAATCGACGGCGTCCGTGACAACGGCCTCACACTCAAAGGTAGACAAATGAGGTCAATGAGTCAACAGGCCATATATGTCTGTCGTGTTTCCTTGCCGCCTCGTTCCTGTATTTTTGAAGTACTAGTAAAGCCCTCCCTCTGCATGTTTGGTCATGTTGGGGTGGGTTTGACCTTTTTGGCGTCATACGTACTGTACCTCAGACACACACACACACACTCAGTCGCCTTTGTTATGGCATCGCCCCGACAGGCTTCCTGTTCCTCCACACACTCTTCATCCAGAGGGGACGACATGAGACCACCTGGACGGTCCTCAGGAGGTTCGGCTACGACGACGACCTGGAGCTCCACCAGGACTACCTGTTCCCATTCACGTGAGGGTCCATCCCCCCCAAGCAATCAGATCCTCCCCAATTCAATTTATCCCTCTGCTGAAATGGACATCTCCTTCACCCAGTACAACAAACGATGTCTGCTTCCCTCCCTTCAGACAGACGGGCCACTAAGCCCCAGTATAGCGGCCGGGATTACCCATTCCCCCTTATAGCTCCTTCAATTAACCGCGAGTCCTTCACTCTTCCCCCTGCTGGGCATCTTTTGAAGAAAGCATAATTGAATCCGTCGTCTTATTTGCTTCGTAATCTCTGCTGATTTTCTCCCTCCCTGTGTGTGTGTGTGTGTGTGTGTGTGTGTGTGTGTGTGTGTGTGTGTGTGTGTGTGTGTGTGTGTGTGTGTGTGTGTGTGTGTGTGTGTGTGTGTGTGTGTGTGTGTGTGTGTGTGTGTGTGTGTGTGATCTGTATTTCCACCTTAACTCTACATCCAGGTTGAAAATACCTCCCGGCTGCACCACCGAGCTGAATCACAACGCCTACCTTTTCCTCCAGAGTGTCTTCGACAAGCATGACAAGGTATTAGCCATTCCTGCGGTATGTGATGCCATCGAGACAGGTGTCAGTGTCTTCTCACAGCCTGACATTTAAATCTGATCCGGATTACATCCATTCAATTCCTATCTGACACCTATAATATTATAATACATCAATACCCGTATGCCAACTGGATTTTGATGTGGACTGGATCCGATCCGATCTGAAATGTGTCAGAGATTCAGCTCTAAATTGGGTCAAATATAATTCAGACTCCTACTGAAATATGAATAATGCATGGTTCTTCCTCGACCAGCCTAACTAAGCATTTTAAGACAAAAGAGAAATGGAGTCTGTATGCTGTGAGGATGTATTCCTCGTCACTCTACATAATGTATTGTCAGTATTGCCTCAATCCACCTACATTAGTTTGTTTAAAGGTGATTTCATGAGCACGCATAGATTTAACCTAGCTGGCAGGTTCAGAAACAAGCCTGTAAGATCACATTTGGAGATGTCTGGTTGTAGTCTAGTAATTGTCTTAACTGACATCCTGAGCTGCAGAGCTTAGGTCACCTAACCCAGGAAGTCGGCAGTGGTTTAAATACAGTGTGATTACAAATTATATTAGTTCAGGTGTTTCCTCTCTAAACCAAACCACCAAATCACTTCTGTGTGGGAAAACTCTTGTACTCCTATTTGTCCAGTGGAAAAATTGGCTTCCTGAATGGTTTCTGCAGATGGCTGTCCCAAGCTTGTTGCTATGGAAAACAGTCAGTTTAAATGATATATCTCCGTACGTCTGGTTTTGAACTAGTTCATTATAACTAGTTCAAACCAGATGTACAGAGGCAGACCGGTGTTAGTAGAGCAGTGACGGCAGAAAGCACTGTCCTGAATCAACGGCAATGCATAACAAGATCGTTTTTTATAAAGGACAGTTGTTATATATTGTCGGGATATTTTTTCTTTAAGTCTTGGAATTGGTCTGTATTTTTTTACATATTGCCACAGCTCTGTGATCAGCGAGTGTGATTCGAGGGTCAGCCACATAAAACCTGTGGGACTTAGTCGGCTATAGAATCTGATCTTGACCAATCAGATGTTTTCATACACCTGTGAATGCTTCTAATTTGGAGTCGGGACCAACCGTTTCGAAGCGTAAATGAGATGGTCAGGCTAAAGATCGAAACGTAAATGAGATGGTCAGCCTAAAGATCAAAACGTAAATGAGATGGTCAGGCTAGTGTCTGTCTGTTTTCCACGACAACGTGAGGTCTGTTTTTCAGGACCGTGACTGTGCCCTGTCCCCCGAAGAACTCAAGGACCTGTTTGATGTTTTTCCTTACTTGCCCTGGGGCCCTGACGTCAACAACACTGTGTGTACCAACGACCAGGGCTGGATCACCTACCAGGGCTACCTGTCGCAGTGGACGTGAGATCTCACACACACACACACACACACACACACACAGTGTTAAAGCGCAACATTAATTGACTCACAAGACAGTTTCCATTCACTCCTGTTTCCCGGTGCCCAGATTGACCACCTACCTGGATGTCCAACGTTGCCTGGAGTACCTAGGTTACTTGGGTTACTCCATCGTCTCTGAGCAGGAGTCCCAGGCAGCTGCCATCACAGGTGGGCAGAGACTACGTTGTCATGGCAACTGGTACGAGAGCCAGATTTGATACGAGCGGAGTCCAATGTGTACAGCTGGGTGGCTGGATGGTTAGAATGTGCTCTGAATGTGGGACGTATAATTGTATAGCCAAGGTGAAAGCACAAGTCCTCAGCCAGCCAGAATGCTGTATAAATATATCGTAATATCCACAAACTCTGTAAAAAGCCATTCTGAGACAAACCGGGCATTGTGACGTTTACCTGCCGGAAACATCTAAGGACATTTTAGATGTGCTGTTCAAATTCAGTTGTTATGAAGAGACTCATAACTCCTCAAGCCATCACCGTCTGCCTCGACTATTGAAATGGGGAATGATGGGTCCGTGGACATCCATAAAGTCCAAATTGGGAGTGGTCGGGGCCGGCCAGTGCTTACTAACTCCTACAGTGTCCGACTATTCTGGTTTTTAGCGGTCGCAGTGGAAATTACAAGTACATCCGTGATGTCACGTGAGTTCCGCGATGATGTGTATTAGCTGTGTATTGACTAGCGTGTCCTCGTCCTCTAGTGACGAGGGACAAGAAGCTTGACCTGCAGAAGAAACAGACCCAGCGGAGTGTGTTCCGCTGTAACGTGTTCGGCGACAAGGGCAGCGGCAAGAGCGGATTCCTCCAGGCCTTCTTGGGCAGAAACCTCATGGTCAGTGAGAACCAAGACATTCCCATTGGCCACCATTTTTCCCTAACCAAGCAATTCTGCCTATTTGAAGTATTCTTTTTCTCCCTTAGCGTCAAAGCGTCATTAATGAAGAGCACGTGTCCTACTACGCCATCAGCACGACTTACGTCTACGGTCAGGAGAAATACCTGCTGGTGAGGCTTCTCTCATTCGGAGGACGTGTTCACTTTTGCACCGTCATCTTCAACGGTGTCATTTGTACATTGAGCTTGTGTGTTGTGGTTTAATAGTTGCCTTGTTCGTTGTTTCCACCTCCTCCTCCTCCTCAGCTCCATGAGGTCATCTCAGACTTTGACGTCCTGACAGATGCAGATCTAACTTGTGACATCGTGTGTCTGGTCTACGACTCCAGCAACCCCCACTCCTTTGAATACTGTGCCAGGATCTTCAAGGTGCTGCGCTGTTCAAAACCATTTCTCATGCATTCCCTTACTTATGTAGTATACGTATTTCAAGATTGCTGCTCAATACTAATCTAATCTACTGAGGGAGGCTCTTTGGACATGCCTGATGCCCAGGTTGGTGATGCACCTGGCACTGCTGGGAAATGGAGTTCAGACATCTATACTATGAGCTGTTTTCAGCTAGATATGCTTGGCTGGAAAATTTTAACGTTTTCTGACCAAGTGGGGACTGACTTGGTAGAAAGTTCGGAATTATACATTTTTTATCCAAGCAATTTCTACCAAAAATGTAGACACATACCTTTCAGACAGCGATGACGGGGGTTGTTGTCTATTCCATTCTGAAAATAATTTGGTCATGTTCATATTGTCCTTCTTTACACATGCACATGTTTCACAAATTTTGTTAGACATTCTGACTAGTTTAGGAGTTACCATTCTTGTGCGGTGCGTGGTACAATGTAAAATAAAATGGCAGTTAGAGTGACGAGCAGTGTTTCTTTCTACCCCACCCATCAAAATAAACATTTGCTTTCCATTTCAACTTTCAACTAGCTTTTATTTCTAGTGGCAGTTGTGAACTAATCGGGAAGGGTTTATCCGGATTACTGACTTCCGAACTGGCTAAATCGACTCCTAGCCGCATAGTAAACATTTAGGCACCAGTCATGTCCATTTTCTACCTCTGAAATAGTAAATGGCGTTAAAACGGATGCCATCGCTTTTCCATACCGGAACCAATGCATGTGCCTCTGGAGAATAATACTTATCGCTGGTTATAAAAATACAATGCAGAACTGTATCAGCCTGTCCAGTAACGCTATCCCGTCTGCCTTCCTTAGCACTACTTCTTGGACAGCAAGACGCCATGCATGATGATCGCGGCGAAGTCGGACCTGCTGGAGGCCCGGCAGCTGTACGCCCTCAGCCCTCTGGAGTTCTGCCGGGCCCACAAGATGCCCCCTCCGCAGGGCTTCACCTGCAACACTGCGGACGCCCCCTGCAGGGACATCTACACCAAGCTGGCCACCATGGCCATGCACCCGTGAGTCAAGATACTTGTTCTGGAGCAGGTCTAAAGTGCTGTGGTGACCGAGACACAAATGATACTTAAATAGTTTACACTGCAAAGTTATCCTGACTACATAAAGGGTATACTCTCAGGAACATGTAGGCCTACTTAGCCTTACTACGAGGGAGCCCCCAGTGGGAATCAAATCCTCAACCTCCTGGCGTTGCTAGCGGCACGCTTTACCAGCTGAACTGAATGCATGCATTTTAAACTACCCTGCCGTCTGGTTTTCTACTATTCAAAATATGCCCGGAACTATTTACATAGCCCCAGTTACTAAAGCAAACCTTGTTTGTTGCTTGTGTGTTTCGTTACTACGCGGTAAAATTTCCAAGAATTTTGCTAATATAAAATTAATGGGATCTGTTCCAACAGAAAAAAAGTGATTATTCCATATAGTCTCTGCCTGCAGGTGAATCTAGTTGCCTACCCTTGACAGAAACTGAATTTAATTCAGTGCATTATAAATAATATGTTGGTCCTCAACCCCTAGTGGAGTGTGTTCACTGAATTGTCCAAATTGGTCTAAGTGTGTACTTTGAGACTGCTACCACCAACAGTGTCAGGTGACGCTTACATTGAATCAGATGGCACGCTCCAGTGCTTAGTTAATTAGACAGTTTAAATGAATCGAGTGCTTTTAATCCTTCTGTAATCCTCCCCTGTTAAGAAATGAGCCGTACGGACTGAAGAGCTCAAACCTCCCGGTGACACGGGTCTTTCTCTCCTAAGGGGTTTTCCTGTCCTAACTCTGTCTTCTTCTCTGTGTCCGTGTGCACGCATGTCTCTACGCTGGCGGGTGTGCCTGTCTCCGGGGTGTGTGCGTGCGTGTCTCTCTCTCTCTCTCTGTCTCTCTGTCTCTCTCTCTCTCCCCTCAGTCACGCCCGGCTACGCTGTATGTGTAACTGCAACAAGTGCACCTTCTGCCAACTGCAGAACTTCCTGAACTCCGAGCTGGTGCAGACGGTGAAGGCCAAGCTCTACACAGCCGTGCTTAGCAGGTCTTTACTCTCTCGCAGAGACCTTTTCGAGACTCACAATCCTCCCTCGCGTTCATGACTTCTTCGCCTGCCATTTCGTTTCCCCACGGGACGTTCGTTTTTGAGATGTTTTATTTTTGGTGTGTCTCCCTTTTTAGAGCAGTCTTCAACTTCCCGCTCTTTGGGTGTTATACTTATTGTCTTTGTTTCTTAATAAGTTTGCCTTCAATTCATTTGCAATTAATGTTCATTTGTTCTCCTTCATGCTTATCTTTTTAACACTTTGTTTGTTCCCATTCCCCATCATCATCTGTTCGTGTCCTCAATTTTGGTTGGGTTCTGTCATTTGTTTCATCATATAAATGTCCTGTGGATTGCCTTGTGATCTTAGGTCACACAGTGAAGGTCAGACTCAAAGAAATACAACTAATAGGACATTCCTGTGTGGATTTTATCATTGTCATCTGTGTAATTGGCTGAGAGGTTATAATGAAAGCACCTCAGCTACCTGTTAATCCTGTGGTATGTTTCTCTGTTCCTTTTTGTTCCTGTCTCTGTTTTCCTTTCTCTTCTCAGACACATGACACAGGCTGACCTCGGGAGCTCCACCTTCTGGCTGAAAGCAAGCGTGGGAGCCACCATGTTTGCTGTGCTGGGTTTCGCCATGTACAGAGTGTTGCTTAAACAACGTTGACCTCCCTACAAACCCCAAAGTCCGAAATTCATGTACCCAGAATGTCTGTCCTATTTCGTCTGTGGTCACAGTGGGATGAATCCGATCTTCCACTTTTGTCATCAATAAATTTGATGTGTATTGCAGACCAAGAGAACATGGATCTGTCCCATATTCCATAGGAGTTGGCAGAACAGCTCTGGTCTGTGACAAGGCTGAACATTAACCCCCCCCCCCTCCCAAAGCAATACATCCCTAAGATCATGAAAAGTTACATGTCGTATGACTCCTATGTAATGGAAGAGAAACATTTATTTTATACCTAGAGAGGTTGGGAGGAATGAGTAACCATTGTTTTTTGTTGCTGCCTGCAAGTCTCTGCTGTAGATCCAATATTATATTTATATTAAAGCTAGTAACTTCAATATATAATTATTTTGGTTGCCTGTGTGGATTGAAATGGTAATTCAATTCAGCGTTAAAATAGGAATAATGAAAAACAGATATGGCTATGCTAAAGAACCAACATATTCAAAAATGAAGAAATATGTAAATAATGTATATACAGATGCTTGTATATCAGTCTGCCTAAGATCCAAAGGGACATTTTGATGTTCATATATATTATGGCAAAACAATCAGTTCTTGAAAAAGTTACCTTCCAATTATTTACTCTCCACATCTGGAACATGTTCAGGGGAGGTTGTGCTGCTGTTGAAGATGTCGTCCTTTTGTTTGCCTGTCAGACTTGCAAATGTGTGTGTCTGGATTAGCCCGTGCTCAGACAGTGGGGCAACGTGCGTTGGCTGTCTGCCGCGAGGTAGTGGTAGCCCATGTACCTCTCCCATGTCTTCCAGTATAAATCCCTTTTCCTTCCACGAGCGCATCAGCGAGGACGTTTGCTTGCACGAATGTGTGTGTGCATGCTCTACGACATGCTGTCACAGGGCTGTATTTGCATGTTTCAATCTTTCTGACCCCCCCAATGACAACATTCCTCACTTTTGTTATTCAAATTATCCAGTTGTTATTTAGCACACATCCCAACCCTGAAGACAACTGTTTTTCACCTCTGCCTTTCCAAAGTTTGTAATAAAACCACCTCTATTGTGATACTGTTTGAAGAGTATTTCTTATTGTGACCAAGTGTTGTTTTGCCTGTTGAACACACCTGTGGCCGTTTGGTTTAATACAGAGGTTGGGTTCTGTTCAATCCTTTTCCTGTTTGCTACCTTTGTCAGATTTTTACTAAACTAGAGGGTGAAGATTGCGGACAAGAATAGTAAAGACGGCCAGCGATGTCATTCGCCTGGTTCTTGCACCAAAGGTTATTGAGGATGTGGACTTGGATGTTGTAGTTCTGATGGTGGACTCATGATGGCAGTATTGCCTATTTTAATACCGACAAACCATCCATGAATATGGCCTGCTGGAACTCCACTGCCAGCTAACGATGACATTTGTGGCCCAGGTGGATTTCACTGTGACTATATGTAATGAGTCTCTGATGATCTTGACCAGACAGTTCTCTGCATGAAATCGTATTTTTAGCCATGAAGATAATTACCTAGGGCAGGGGATGGTAACTAGACGTTGGTTTTTTGCTCAGAGCTGATGGTAAAACGTCTGGAACTTGATACTGATAAGTATTGTGTGCTACAAATTGACCTCAACTGACCCAAAACATCAAAAAAGAGAGTACTTGAACATTTCTTACCTAAAACACAACCTCATGTCTTATGTTTGTGGGAATATCTGAACAGATTTACTACATTAATGTTTTGCTATTTTGTCTTTCTGTATGCCGGTTTGTCAATCTGTCTAGTCCACTGTTTCTCAATCCTGGTCCTGGGGACCCCAGGGGGTGCATGTTTTTTTGCACAAGCACTCACACACCCGATTCAAATCAAAGACTTGATGATGGGTTAATTAATTCAATCAAGTGATTAAGCAACATTTGAATCAGCCAGGTGAGTGCTAGGGCAAGAACAAAAATGTACACACCTTGGGGTCCCCAGCACTGAGCTTGGGAACCACTGGTCTAGTGTGCAATTGGCACCCATTTCCTTCAATATCACATTAAAGAACAGAGCTCCTTGCATTCTTTAAGAAAAAAAGAAATGTTCTCTAGTAGTGTTTACTTAATTGGATGTTTGGAAGCATTCTCTCTCAGTACTAATGTTCTGTGGTCAGAGACACCTGGAGCAGATGCAAGTTGACCAGGGTTTGTTATTTAACTGAGTGGTCCCCTCCATTCTCCTATTGGAAATAAGATGGCCATCGGTTTGAGTTGCTCTCTACTGATACGGGAAATGATTGTAATGTTTTTTGTTAGCGGTTACAGAAAACCGATACTTTCTCAGAGGCAAACACATGAGCATTATGCACTGAAATACAGTAGGCCTGCAACACCGAAGGTGATATGATATTGAAGCCTCACAATCAACATTGACTACTTGTGTCTGTTTAAAAATGCTGTGTGGGATACTTGCAAATAATTATTTTTTCTTTTTACAACCTACCATTTTAGGCTGAACGTGTAATATGTTTATGTGTGCATAATGTGTAGTAGAAGCACTATCATGCCTCAGATAGCTATGACATTTCAGGTTTGAAAATTAGTGGTTTTGTTGTCATGGGGCATTTATTGGCACATACATAACATAGTAAACAATTTTTAGACAGCACCACTCCTACTACCAGTGGCCAGAAATCCCAGAATGCATCTTTAAGTCTCTCGTGACAGCCTCATCAACTAACTGGGATTTGGCCTTGGGTGATGAGATTAGTTTGTGCTCTGACACATTGTAATTCTACAGCTGACTGCAGATGATATCCCAACAGCCAGGATCTCAGATGCAGCTTTTTGAGGACAGTTGAGGACTGTGGGCTAGTATAGTATTTCACTGTTAAAACATTGTTGGCTGCAGTTTCATCCAAAAGTGCTGTGTAGGTGTCAGAAGACCCATGAGGTTAAAAATAACCTATGGCCATATTGTTTCCATGGTAATACCATTGAATAGCGTAGTGAAGTTTTGTGATACTGATAGACCTACTCTCTTTGAAGTGCCAGACAGCATACTCAAAAGCAGCAGAATTTCACAGGCCCAAAATAACATAAACATAACAGATTTTTTTGACGCTCTTATTTAGCTGACACTCTTATCTAGAGCTAATCATGTAATTTTTGTATACATGTAGTACCCACAATTTGGGCATATTTATCCATGGTTGGACACAAACCCAAAACTTAACCAATGGATTTTACAGGACTGGGAAAACAGGTATTAATGTGTTGGTTACAAATACCTTGATCCCAAATGCTGAGTGATTGAAATGTTTGGTGAGTGTGAAGGCCCTGGAAGAATTTCGATATGTTCAGCTTCCAGAGGTTGTGTATGGATACTTACATTCTAGGATCTTCAATGTCAGCACATGACACGTGAGACCAAAACTATTCCCTTATTTTTAATCACATTACCGTTTTTTTACTGTTAGTATTGTCTTGAATTCTGTATCTTTAGTGTTGTGTCCTTTTTTTAATACTCTATATTATTGTTACTAAATCAGACAGTAAACATTTCAACTAATGGTCCACATCTTGTGTTTCATGTTCATATGATAAATCCTTAAAACTTGAAAAGGAACCTTAAATTCAAACCTTGAACCTGACCATTAATCCCACTTGTAACATCTATCCTAAATAACTCCTAATCTTTGAATGGTCCATGAAATGTTCCATGTTTCACTGTGTCTATTTTAGGTTCCACACCAGATGAATAAAAAGTGAACACATACACACCGGTTGCTTGCTCTTAAAGGAATGGTTTGTTTGTAGTGCTTCCTAGGTAATGTTTATAGGTGGTCCCCTGGAATGGAAAACCTATCATTTTGCAGATTGTTATTGCAGACCTGCAAGCGGTGTTCAGTTTATGGCCGTGAAACAACCTGGAATGCAGTTAACCCTCCTTAAAAACCCCACCCAAAGACAGAGGGGTGGTCAATTATCAGAAAAAAAGTTAAATACGGGTTAGTAATAGTCTAACAGATTTCAGGCATCGTTTTTCACATTTCAATAAATTGGGCCATATCATATTTATGATTATATTTGCTAATATATATATATATATATATATATATATATATATATATACATACATACATATGCCATATTATGAAAAGCAGCCAGAATCAGTATATTAGCCTATCTTCTGTCTTCGAATTTGATTGCATAAAGGATAAACAGCCCTGAGATGATGAATAAATTAATTGATGGGTCTGTATAGACATTTCTGAATACAAACGTGTCTGACTACCAACGTTACAGATTTCTTTACAGTCCAAGCTAGCACCATTAAAGCTTAGGGTTACTAGCTAGGTAGCTAGCGATTAAAAAAATACATATATTTCAGTTGTTAGGGGATGAACTTTCGACTTTTGTCAGTGAGGGTGAAAACAGCAGCGTGAAGGATTAGTTCACGTACTCACCATCAAACAAGTGTATGTTGTGTTAGATAACTGGCTGCTGATAACCGACGAAATTTGACATAGCTGCAGTAGACCTAGCCAGACAGTGCTGGAATTATGAGCTAACCAGCCAGTGGACAGCGCATTGAACCCATGACTCGCGGTAGGATTCAAGTTTAGACAAAACCTTTTGGAAGGATAAGGGTGTTACGTTTTTCACTTGGGAGCTTGTTTTTCATGTTACTATCTACTCTTTGGTTGTGTTTAAAGAAATATGATATTCTTAAAAAAACAAGCAGATCCAGACAGAAGTCACTTCGTCGATGGCAGGGCAGAGGAAATTTCGCCCCTACCTGGGTCTGGGTCTGCTAATGATCTGCAGCCGAAGGCCGCAAATTGTTTGTGATTTCATTGAACACATGAATTACAACAACCACACATAACTTATCAAAATATGCTGCAAGAAACAGCATATTTCTCAAAACTTTCAAAACAGAAAATTATCAATTCAAATATCTATTACCGTGCATTATGGCTAGAAGACAGTGCGGCCTGCATTTTAGGTAGTATTTCATTAATTGTACTGTCCAAATTTCAATTTCCCCAATCCCCAAACAAATTTGGTTTGACAATTCTTTGGTTTCTTGTCCTCTAAATCCCAGCTAAAAAGTTGTAGGCTACTTGAATTTCTTTCAACAATTTACCAGCACAGTTTAGTTATACGCTGGGATGGCTTTGGGTAACAGTTTTCCTTTAATACTTTTATTACAGTAATGAGTATATCTTCCCACAATATGACCATATTGCATTCTTCTGTCCTCAGAAATGTGATGTTGCAGATTCTTTGATAAAAAGGTACTGTTTGTCTGGTCAAATCTTTTTTCTAGCCATGTGGAATCACCAGGAGACGACAATGACTGCTTGCTCTTTGACACCACCTAGGCAATACCTGACTAATAGAGCAAGGCCTACCTACTGTACTGCTTGGTTCTCAGACAGAGTAGTACAGTAGGTAGGCCTACTGAAAAGCTGTAAAATGCATACACATTTACCACACTTTTGTCTGAATGTGTAACATATAATAATATATTTTAAAGATAAAAAAAAAAAATTACAATCAAAAGTAGGGCTCTGTTCCTTGCACTGGGTCCGCCATTGATTTATTCATGATTGAAATCAAAAAATGTTAAGGTAGAATCATTGATGGCTCCTAAAATGTATGATCATCCAAAAATTCAAAACATGACTTCACAGCGGGGCGTTTGTTAGTTTATTTTATATTACCCCTGGTAATGATGAATTTGAATACTGTTTTGTTATTTCAGCCTCGACCTAGGCTGCTCGTTGAATCACACTCAATGTCAATGACTGTCTAATGTATTAAGGTGATCAATTACCAGAAAGAGCCAGCTGGTAGGAAGAGGGAACTGGAGTTCCTTAAAGCCTTCTGTGGGTGGGAGTGGGAGATGTTCTCAATCTCTCACCTGGCAGCCAAAAGTCCCTGTATTTAGCTCTCTCATTCTCTGCGCCCAAGGCACGCATGCGGCAGTGTGACGAAGCCGGAGCTAGTTGCTTGACTGCCTGCCGGCGTGAACAGTGCCGGAGTGCAGCCTGGCCCCGGCCCAACTTTGGGAGCGGAGTCGGTGTGTTCCGAGAGGCTGCTGAGACACAGAGTTAGGCAGCTGGCGGAGCTGAGCCTTTCTCAGTAAACAACTGCGAGGGTAGCCTACATGACGCACCGTCATTTACACTTGAGCGACTTTCTAGGATCTAGATATTTTTGGAGTGTTCCCTGACGGTCATGACATTTCTGCATGGTGCCTTTGGCGCAGTAGATTGCGTATACTTAAGACCAAAAAAGTACCGTAATGAAGACTGCTTGTCTGACGTAACATTAATACATTTATAATTGAATCGGAGCTCCTACGCGGCTTTTGTTTTCCTTTTGAAATAACGACAGTAGGCTAATACCGTGTAATGAAAATGTTTTATCATTTAAATATTACGTTAGTAGCCAACTGCTTTTCAGTCGATACACCTCTATTGTAATTCATTTGCAGGTGAGCGAGGTTGGAATGAACACGCATTGTTGTCAGTGCCTTGGCAAAAACTTGGGTTGCACTCGGTTGCTCTGCCTGACTCTCTGTCGTCCGTCGCAATGGGATTTCAGCACTGTTAGTAAGAAACGATGTGAATGTCCGGATAGATTTGGACTGAGGTGCAGGTGGGCCGGCGTATGAAAAAAGACGAACTGGTTATTAGACACCCTCAATTCAGTTCTTGCACGGTCAGTCGCTCGAGGTTGCGACTCTGGCGAGACGCAGATGCGCACCCGACGGACTCATAAACTTGCCACTCAACTTTTCCTTTCTGGGTAGATCGATTGAAAATATATTTTCCTTTCCAAGGATCTTGAGAATAAACGGATGCCCCCTTTTGTTTCGGTTTCTATATTTATTTGACTTATAAGGACCAGTGGTTGGACTAAAGATGCTTAAGTGTGTTTAAAAAAGCCTGCGTTGATTACCCTCGCTTGGGATCTCATACATTTGGATATGTCGGCAATGTGGCTTAAATAGCGGAGAATGGATATTATTTTTTTCAGTAAGGATTTAATAAAACGTCCGTGGTGCTGAGGATATCGGCAGCCGAAGCCCAATGATGCCGGACGGGGCTCGGGACGTGCCGGTTAATTCCTCTCCAGCGGTGGCTGCGAACGCGGAGGGAGACGAGATAGAAGTATTGGAAAGTACCGATGTCCTTCCTGTGGCACCAGAGGACGTAAGTCTTAATCCATATACACAGTCTTTCAGCGTTTGAATACTTGCTATTTACGTAGAGGAACCTAGGCACATCAGTAACCGATGTTATTATGTTGTGTTATAGAAACATAGCTTCATGTGTAATGGCTGTAGTTTTGCATATGGACTAATTTTGCCAGATACCATTACTGGACAGCGTTTAGACTAATACACCGTCATCAATTCACGGGCCTTAATGTGTTCATTACACATGATTGAGCATTCTAAGCATGGCTGTAGCACCATACATAATTGATGATGTCATTGTTTAGTTCAATTAGATTGGTTCATTGAATATTAGAAAGCCCTGCCTGGCTACCAGCTGATGCCACTCCTTAAATAACAGGTGTTTAAATTGCACTCTCCTCTCTGACACTTTACATCACTCTCTTTCTCTTTCCTCCCGTGCTTCTTTTCTGTTCCCTATCTCAGCAGTGGAAATCTCTGTTTGACAAGGTATGTATGGCGCTAGGGTCACAGACTCGCAACTGTCTTTTGCATGACAACACTCTCGTGGTCGTAACTGTTAACATGCTCAAAGTCAACGTTTCTACGAAAAATGGTGACTTATAATCCAAGCTGAAACTCTGGCCGCTTGTACAATATAATGGCTAACCATCTGCGCCGTCAATGTGAAATCCAACACTGGTCGTTGGCGGGCTGGCCGCAGGTGTTGTCGCTGGGTGGAGCACCTGGGTACCGAGGAGAACCAGACAGGAGAGACAGGCGTGCTGCCTTGGGTGGTATCTTCCCCCTCCTGACGTCGACCCTTGCAATTGCAATTATGGCGAGACAGGACGCCAGTTTCAGTCGGGCTTAGGACTCACGTCACATGACACAGAGATAGACAAGGAGTGCGTGCGTGCGCGTGTCTGTGTGTATGCTCAGGTCTGTGCTTGACCAGCAGGTTGGCCTGACAGACGGAGAAGCAGACCCCGCTCCCACACGCCCATTCTCCCCCCCCCTTCCATCCCAGTGGGGCTGCCTCAGCACCTGCCCGGCCCCGCCCCCGGCCGGCCGGGGCCCCACCCTCTCCGGGTCCCTCCGGGGCAAGGGGGAGGCATGTAGGAGGGGTTTCGGGCGGGTGGAAGGGGTAAGTCAGAGGCTCGTGTCAGGCTCGCTCCTTCACGATCTCGGGCTGGGATTACGGGGTGTTGGGGTAGGGGTCGTGGGTGTGGGTGTGTGTGTGTGTTCTTGGTCTAACTATACTCATGGGGACCAAATGTCCCCATGAGTATAGTAAAACTACAAGAAATTGGACTCATGAGGACCATTTGCCGGTCCCCGTGAGGCAAAAGTCAATTTCTGGCTGAGGGTTTAGGTTTAGGCTCAAACTTACGATTCATTTTAGAGTTAGAATTGGGGTTTCTTTAAGGTCCAGGTATTGTTGGTTAAGGTTAGGCATTATACCTAGGTAAAGTTTAGGCATAAATGTTACTTTAAGGTTAGGGTTAGGCTAAGGGTTAAGGTTAGGTTTAGGGTTAAGATTAGGGCAAGGGAGCATGCAATATCTATTTTCTGGTCCCCATGAGGTTAGCTGTGCGTGCGTGCGTGGGTGTGTGGGTGTCATTGTGAACAGTCATTAGCTGGGCCTCAATCAGCTGCCTTTATGCAACACAGCATCTCTTGGAAATTCTCAAGTGGCCTTTGAAAATAGAGGGAGGGCACCTGAACCAAAATGCACCCTATAGAAGGGGTCACTGTCAGGTCTGGTAGATACAGACACCGCCCCCCAAAGTCAACCTCTTGAGTGACCCCTTTCATTTGTCATACGAAGGACACGTTGGCCTTTTAGGGTCTGCTCACAGGAAAAACCAAGGAGGTTAAATGATTGTGGAACCACATAAAATAGCTATTTTTAACCACACTGGCAACTGCTGGGCGACTGGAAGACCGACATTGTTTGTAAAAAATTAAGTAACAGGCACTGTTCTTGTTGACGTGTTCTTTTCCAAATGGCAATATGATACAGATAATGTTTCCCCATGAGTCCCATGGCCATGCCTGGTCATCATGAGGGCGCACATTGGCCAATCCGCATCATCTGTCTCCCATGTGGGTCACAAATGGAGCCCTCTCAGCAGTGCACTGTTTCACTGGAGCTCATGTGCTGATAGGGAGTGATTTAGAACTCAAACAAAAAGTCGCTCTATGCCTGTCTCGTTCTCTTAATTTCTCTGTCTCTTTTGTCTCTCCGTGTCTTTTCTATCTTTCTCTTCCATCCATCTCTATGGGTCTCTCTCATTTTCTCTGGCACCTCCCCCTCTCAGGCTGGTGCCTTAATCAAAGTGCAGTGTGCTCTGTTCAGTTCCCACACTGTCCCCAGAGAGGGTTTTGTTGCAATGTAAGTGCTTTCTCACCAACCTGGAAGAAAGATAATAAACCTTTTGATATCCTGAATTTGTGTTACCCATCTTTAAACATACTAAGGAAGTGAAGATTATCGCTAAACATTCACACAGACACACACCCAAGGTACACACAAACAAAAATTAACTCACACACACACACACACACACACACACACACACAGACTTAATGAACCAGGAAGCCCTTCGGTGGAACAGGCTACCAGCTGCCCTCCAACACTGTAGAATCCAATAGCCGTATTAGCGATGATGGTAAAACCATTCAAGAAGCAACCATCTGTGTGAATCCCAAATGGGTCCCCCAGTCTTTCCCCCCGTTGCTCACTGGTCAACTGCAGGGCACTAGACAGGGAATAGGGTGCCATTTGGAATGCATTGTCTGTGTATTATTCTCTCACATTCATAGATTTGCATCCTGTTTCCCAGGACAGTATGGACGTAAGTCTGTGTTCAACAATGGAAATGTTGCTATTTTACAACCCGGTGTCAGATTCCTCACCTGGAGTGTAGCCTTTAGCGATCCGGCGATTTGTTTTCCTGCTCAGAACACCGCTTCGGCTGGAGCAACCGGTTGACTGTGTTGAACGATCCCATGGTTCTGCCCCCGTCCCACCCGCAGAGTCGGTCTCCCTCCCCGTGTTAGTGCGTACAAAGGCCGTGCGAACCCACACTGTACTCTTTGTGTTGACGTGTGCCACCGTGGCATACACGCGTGCCCGCTAGCGCTCTCCTGCGCCGCCTGGCTCTGACCTGTTAAGACGCTAACAGGCACGTGGCCAGATCAGAGGGATTTCTGGGGATTAGGACTCTTTCACATGGGCACCCATACAGTTGTTTTAACTCTGATTCCTTTCGTTCTACGTTCCGCGCACTTGCGGGCAACTGGGGATATCCACTGGTCAAATGCTCGTTGATATGAGTAGGGGGCCCACCTGTTTGTGTGTAAGTGTTCGCACACTCATTCCCATTAGTGTGTGTTTGTGAAGGTCTTCTTTTTCAGTGAGCGTGTGTAGCGGAGCATGGCTGCTATTGACCGAACAGGAAGGCCGGCAGGCATCATTTGGAGCTTTTGTTTCGGGCCACTTACTCCACTCCCACATGCCACAGCTGCCAGCCTCTCAGCCCTGTGTTGCCCATCCTCTCCATTGTCTGGGTTTAAAGGGTTGATTGTGGGACAGCCAGGTGACTGGCACTAATTAGGTCTCCGCCAGAGTTGTGTCCCTGGTCTACTTGTGGGCGGGCTTTATATCTTCTGTCATTCACCACAGTTTCCTTGGTGACCTCAAATATTGGCACCCTTTCTTCAGATAACACCTAATTGTCTCTAGAAATAAGTTGAAATGATCCAGTTTGGTCACCATTCATGAGTTGACTTTTAATGACAGATTTTTTTTTTTCAGAACCTAATATAACCTTTTATATCAGAAACGAAACAGACAAAATTCTTGACATCAAGCCCAAATATCTGCAATCAAGCACTTCCTGTCGATTTAAAGTGTGCCTTCCCCTAACTAATGTTTTCAGATCTCTCCACAGGTTTTCAGTAAGATTTAGATTGGTATTCACTGCTGGCTACATCAGAACAGGGCAGACCTTTAGACCTTTCTTGGGGGTCACTTGATCTGCTTTCTGATACTGGGTTCAATTTCTCTTCCTTGCCCAGTGCCAGAGACATCAAAGCAACCCAAAACATCCCTGAATCTCCTCCATGTTTGTCTGTGGGGAAGGTTTTCTTTTCTTTGAAAGCAGGATCTTTTCCCATTAAACATAGATATGGTGTGCTTCACCAAAAAGCTTTAATTTGGTCTCATCTGTCCATAGCAGATTTGTCCAGACGGATCGGGCATGTTCCGGTCTGTTTTGGAAAATTGCATTCTGGCTTCCTGACTCTCAATGGTGTCTCTCCTACGATACAACCCTCATTCACTGAGTCGGTGACTGATGGTGTGAGTTGAAACTGTTGTACCATATGTCTGAACGTCAACTTGAATCTGTGTGCTAGTCGATCAAAGTGCTTTCTCCACCATTCAAACAATTCTTCACTGTGATCTTCTGTAAGGTTTTCTCTTTGCAGCCACATCCAGGGAGGTTGGCTACAGTGGCTTGGACCAATAATTCTTTGATACGATTACACACTGTGGAAACAGTGTGTAAACCAGGTCTCTGGAGATTGTCCGTGCTTGGCTATTTAGCGTCTGAACCTCCAGATAGTTTTCTGGTTTTCATTCTTTCCACCATGCTCATTGTGGAACACAGTGACACAAAACAGGAGTATTAGTCATTTTCTCTGTTCAGACTGGTTGAAGTTGTGGTACGCTGAATTTGAATTTGAAATATTTCATATTTCAATCGTCTGCAATTCCCTACATGTGAAAGGAGAATCTCCTTTGTAAAATCTAATAATATCTAACTACATCTGCAAGGTGCCACTAATATTGTTTGGACGATATTATTTATTTGTGGATTTAGCTAAGATCTAGTAAATAATTGCATATTTTAAAAATATTTTTATAAATAAAACAATTCCAGAAGAATCTGTACACATTACATGAATAAGGGTGCAAGGGTGCCAATAATTCTGGCCATGATTGCAGATCGTCCTTTCTACAAATATGTAATCCGCATGTTTCTTAGCTATGGATGGACCCCGATCTGTGTGTCTTCCTTCTCTGGCTCCTCTAAAGCTTTGAATAGATGGTATCATCCCCTTAAACAACAGACGCCTGTGAGGTGTGAAAACATCTCTTTATGTTGGGATATAAATAGCCCCTCCTCTCCTCGCCTGTCGATCTGTGGATGGGAACAACGACGTGTGGCTGCTCCAGTCCTAATTGTCTGCAGTGTGTGCACACGGAGAGATGGAAGATGGCAGCGCTAAGTAAAAGTCTGTCTTCTGATGGTTGAATCGTTCCAATGCAACCCTCCCGTGCACTGTGGTCATGTGATGGAAGCGCGTGTGCGTGCGTGCGTGCGTGCGTGCGTGCGTGCGTGTGTGTACGGATGCGTGTGTACAGCACATATCTGTTTAATGAGTGTCAGGCTAGCATGTATATGCTAGTTACCTGTTCATAGGGGTCAAGAGTTGGGAATTGATACCGGCGAGTGGCACTCTTAGGTGTGTGTGTGTGTGTGTGTGTGTGTGTGTGTGTGTGTGTGTGTGTGTGTGTGTGTGTGTGTCGGCCGGCCAGCTGCCCGAGCAGAGTCTCCGTCAAAGGGACTGCTGTGGTTTGCTCAAAACACCCCTCCACCGTTTTACACTTCTAAAAACAACAATCTCTCACTCCTTCATATCTGGTGTCTCCTGTGCTCTCTATCTTCGCATGCATTCATCCCGTATTTCATCTTCTCTCACGCTTTCTCTTTGCCCTACCTTTATACATTGTCTTCTACGTTGTCGTCCCGGGTCTTGCTCCATGCCCTTACCTGCTTTTTTTATCCTCTTCCTCTGTCTCCTTTTCCTGTCTGTCCTTTCCATTCTGTTTTGGGGTTTCAGCTAAATTTGGCTTCCGTTTCCTCAGTGGAATGGATGACTCTGGTTGAGGAAAGAGAAAGCTATCATCCACTTTTTGTCCCCTACAGGCCTGTCGTGATGTCCTCTCTGTTCCTTAGGTCTGTGAGCGTTTCCACTACAGCTGAAGGGCTCAGAGGCGAGTACATCCGCTGCGGAATGGCTTGTCATTAGCGCCAGTGTAGCGGAGCTAATTTGATTTTGTGGCTGGTGATGAGTTTCCTGTGTCTAAGACTGGTAAACCTGAATGCCGCCCTCAGACCACAATCATTTCCACCTGGTCCAACAGTTAAAACGTTGGGTTGGCCAATGAGCATCTCGTGGTTTGATTCTCACCCGTTACCTGAGTTTTCGCACGCGGTAAATCATCCACATTTCTCAACGACGTTGGGAGTCACAAATCCCATGGCCTCCAGTCGTAGCCAGATTACGGTGGTAAAAGCTTCCATGACTGGTCTAGGGGAACACCATGTCTTGACATAATATCAAGATTGGTGGGAGCGGGAGGCCACGCTGAACAGCCTTCATCCTTCTATTTCAACTTGTTAGTCTGATCCTTGGGGATCAAAGACGCCGAAGTCCAGTCATTCCTTATGGCAGACAGTGTAACTTTCCCACAGGTTGAAGTTATAGGAGATGAACTGCTCTCCTGGTAACGCCTCAGGGTCCTCATTGTGTTTTGTGCCAACATTTGTTTGTGGCGTTTGTGATGATTTTTTTTTACATCGTGTCAAATTTGTACTCTTTGGGTTTGTGTTTCTTGGAATGTGGCTTACTGATCTCACCCAGAGTCTGGATTCTAGGGTTTTGGACTCCTTAAAGTCTCCAAAAGGTAGGCAACCTGTTTCATGTTCTAAAAGCATCTTGGATGCTCAAAGGTTGGCATACCCATGTCACTCGTACACATTGGTTTAAAATAACACCAAGCCTTAAAAAACATACTTTAAGTGAAGGCCAGCTAAATATCCGCATATGGACAGATTTTCCTTGCTTTACTGTACTCGACACACACACACACACACACACACACACACACACACACACACACACACACGGAGTAGTCTGTATCTATGACACATTCCTGCACCAAAAGTCACAAGGGTTCAGCGCTAAAGCCCGGCAGGTGGACTGTTGACAAGGCCACAATAAACGGTGTGTTTGCCCATCCGTGTGTGTGAACAGATCTGTGTGTGTGTGTGTGTGTGTGTGTGAACAGATTTGTGTGTGTGAACAGATTTGTTTGTGTGTATGTGTGTGTGAACAGATTGCTGTCTCCGTCTCCCACCGTCACTCAATCACTGCCCATTAGGGGTTATGCCACTATGTCATCACCAGGGTCCATGAAACTCCTCTCTCTCTGTACAACAAGGGAGAAGTCTCTCTGGTGGCAGATGGCACATTGAATACCCGTCCAAACAGAGGCTGCAGACAAAAACATTTCTGTTTCCGACTAGTTGATGCGTAACGCGATGATGCAGCATTATGCATTCATTTTCAAAACGTGTGTGTGTGTGTGTGTGTGTGTGTGTGTGTGTGTGTGTGTGTGTGTGTGTGTGTGTGTGTGTGTGTGTGTGTG